>RJWJ010015380.1:0-36271 GCA_004363605.1 Indri indri | reverse complement strand
GGGGTGCTGCTCACTGTGGGAGAAACAGTCAGGGTGAGTACACCAGGACAGAGCAAGGGGCCAACTGGGGCCGGCAGCCACCAAGGCCTCTTTTTAGGGACACTCACAGCCACCTCTGTAGTTCCTGCTTTGCGTTGGAGGGGTCTCCTGTGGCTCTGCCGGCAACAGTGTAAGGCAGCTTTTGGGGATATTCTAACTGGAGCGCCTCTGCCACCTGTGCAAGGCGGGATGAGGCGCTCATGGGATTTGAGCCCTGGGAAGACAGTGGCCTGGCTCCCTGGACCCCACCACACAGCCCTGACCCTAAGGTTTCTTTGGGGTGTCAGCCCCTCTGGCCTCGGAGGGTAACTGTGCGTGTGCTTCCTAGAGCCCAGAGTCTCCTTCGGAACCAGGGCCCTTGGCCGCACCACGGAAAGTCTGGACTCCCCGCCAGCCAGTGGCTGCTGCAGAGGGCTGCCAGCCCGTCCTGCCCGAGCTGGGGAGCGGGTGCAGGGAGGGAGAGCCCCCTGCCAGGCGGCGAGAAGGGGAGGGAGCAGGTGCCCCGTTCCTTGGTTCGCTCTTCTGTCCCCCACCCCTTTGCCCCAGACCCTCACCCACCGCACCCTCAGCCACACTCGGTCCCTTCCCCCTTCGCCCCTCCCTCCCCCACCCGCACCTCCCCAAGGACAAGCAAAGTTATTACAATAATGAATTAGCCAGCCCGCTTGCTGCCGCCACTGGCGAAGACAATTATCCCCCCTGCACATCCCTAGCCGCTGCTCGGCTCCCTCATAAAGACAGGCTTTTGGGGCCGCTTTGTGCTTTGATTGGAAATGAAGAGATTGCTAATTAGGGAACACCTGCTGGGACCCGGGCTGGCAGGAACAACGGCATGGACAGCACGGCCATTGAAGGCAGGGCGTGTGTGCATGTGAGTGTGTGCCCCGGTCTGAGTGCGCCCACGGGGTTGGGGGGATGACAGGAGGGACGAGCCAGCGCCACATGGGCCCCTCGGTGATTTAATCCAGCTCGCTGCCACCCCACCTCGGAGCCGTAAACAAGACCCAGACATTTTATGGAGCTTTTCACCTTTTAAAGGATGCTAATTTGTTTATGGGTGGCTATAATTCTGCTTGTGTTTGCATAGGTCAGTGCCTGGCGTGTGCTGTGCGTGTTTGTGCTGTGCACAGCTGTCTCCAGCTGGGCCAGCCAGTGCTGGGATGCGCGGAGCGTCCGGGCCCCTTGCAGAGGGACAGGGATGGGGAATTGGCGCAGAGAGGTGACCTGCTGGCACTGGGACCACCTGGTAGCAGTGACAGGGACATGAGGTCAAAGGGGAACTAAACCTGACACTGACTCGATTATTTATTCTTGGGCTGGGAGCCACCCACTTCCCCTCACTCCGTCCTGTGCCCTGGGAGAACAAGAGCATTTGGTGGCCCCTTTCCCAGAGTGTAATCCAGTTTGACACTGGAGATCGTGGGGTGTGGTGGCCAAACAGGGACCCAATTGCTTTTTCCTAAATACCATAAAACACTGGCTGATGAACCCTCCCCTCCTCTCACCCCCACAACCACGCTGAGAGCTCAGCTCCCCGTGCAACCTGACTTTTCAGTCCTGGTTCCTGTCCGAACGGGACCCCACAAAAACGTACTGAGTAACTATCCTGTGCACTGAGGCTCGAACACACATGCATGCATGCAGAGCTCTTTGGGACATTCTTTTGAATATTTGCAACATGGTTCCTGTTGACAGACACAGCAGCTCCTCGTGGCTGCACAAGGGGCACAGAGAACACCGTGGACCGGAGCAGAGGAGATGACTTCTGCAAGGGAAGGCCCGAGGGCGGGCATCTCTGAGAAGGAAAGATGTAGCAGAGTCATAAAGGAGTCTGAGTGTGCCAGGACGCAGGGATGCAACCCGCCTGGCCCTTGTTCAGGAAAACAGGGTGTTTCGGCGTAGCTGGCACAGGGGACTCAAGGGCAGTGGAAGGGCAGGAGGGAGGTGGAGGTGGGCGTGGAGCTATGGGAGGTGCCCTGGCCGTGGAGGAACGGCAGCGTTTATACACGGGCACAAGGGTCCACACACACTTTGCAAGGCTGCCTACAGCACTTGTGCACAGGTTGCGGATGTCACCAGGAGTCCCCCAGAAGATGTGGTCCTGGATCCTGACTCAGGGTTTAAGTGGCCTCCCGCCCACACATCTCACTTGTGGGCCAACTCTATCTGCTTCCTCTGTCTCCTCTATCTCCCTACACTTGAGGTTTCTGAAACACATGAGTGCATTTCTCCCACCCCAGGGTGGAGCATTTGCTAAAATGCACACAGTGTCCCAGCAATTTTGTTGCTCACCTCAGGGGGTGAGACCCTCACAGAGGTCCTGTACTGGTGAGCACTGCACTGAGGGTGCTCTAACCACCGGCCTCTGTTTTTCCACCTACAAAATGGGGAAGTACTCCTTGCTTGTTTGGGGTCTTCTCCGTAGCTCTGCAGCCATAATTCCACAAAGCGTTACACAGTGTTGAGGTGCAGTACAAGAAAGTAGTCAGACGCATAGGTGTTAGAGTAGAACCCGGTTCAAACCCCAGTGCTGCCACTCAACAGCCACAGGCCTTAGGCTGGTCATTCACCTCCCCTGAGCCTCATCCTTCTCATCTGTAAAATGGGAAGAAATTACAGCACCAACCTCCTCGGGTTGTTGAATGTGAGAGGGGACAGGAGTAGAGCACCAAGCCCAGTGCCTGATTCACAGTATGCGCTCAACCATGGGACTGGCTGCTTCCTCCTCCTCCTCCTCCTCCTCCTCCTCCTCCTCACCACAAGCTATATACTTTTCCGGGGAGTCAGGTTAGAAAACCCGCTACCTTGCTTCGTGTCAATATCCTTTCAGTAGAATTTGACAGGTGTCTGTTTTCTGAGACATTTGTCCATTTTTCCCTTGGACTCATGTGAGCATAGATAACAACTCCTTTTTGAGGAGTTTCCAGACCTGTCAGAGAGAAATGGAGAAGCTGGCAAAGCCCCAGGAGGTGGAGGCCAACAGCTCAGCCACCCCCACTTGGGGTCCAGGCCCCTGGTGGGGAGCACAGGCGGCTACAGATGCAAGAGTCACCAGCCGTTGGTGGAGACCGTTTGCCAGCTCGCAGCGCAGGCGGGCAACGTGAGCTGCTGGGAGTGAGGGACAGTGGCCCTCTGCCTGGCAGCCAGGAAGGCCCCTGTAGGAGACAGAAACACAAGCCCCAAGGGGGAGGAAGGCACAGCTGTGAGGTCACTCGGCCCAGGCCTGGGCTCCCCCAGCCCAGGTGGCTGCCAAAAGCTAGGGATGGGGTCCCGGAGGCTTGGCTGGTGCTGGGCGCAGGCGTGGTGGCTCCAGCAGATGGTGGCCTGTGTACCCTGGAGCCCTCCCTATGCCTGGGGACGCAAACATGCCAGGGCTGGAAAAAGCAGCTGGCAGGAAGGGTGCTTTCTTCCCTGCTCTGTGCAAGGCACGGCCAGAGAAGAAAGCCGTGTGGCCTTCAGAAGTGCGACTGGGTCCTGAAAGTAGAAGAGGAATCACGTGGCAACAACATCGTCTAAAGCAAGCCCCATTCCTATCCTCTACCCATGTCCACAATCACATTCTTGAGTCGGCCAAGTTTCAGATTAAACTGACAATGTTACCATGGGAACTCCCCCACACGACGCTTTTGTGCCCACAGACACCTTACGGCACTCGCTGTCCGTGAACTTTAGCCACAGAGCCACTAGAGGAGCCGGGGCTTCCTCCTGCCTCATCTCGCTGGATCCTCACAACGCCATGAGCCTGGGTTTTATTATCCCCTTTGCACAGATGAGAAAACTGAAGCGCAAAAGGCAAATTAACTCATCGGTGACCATAAAACTAAGCAGCAGAGCCCGAATTTGCACCTGGGTTTGCCCAAGTCCAAAGTCTGGACTTTTACCATCCCCTACGCTGGCACGAGGCCATCAGGTTCCTGTGTCCCGTGGCAGTTCCTTCAGCATGGGGACACCACTGTATCTGGAATTTCCCTTCTAGTTTTGGCAGCGCAGAGCACAGAGTGGGTGTTGAAGCCACACTTAGGAATGGCATTCTGGGTGGTGCACAAGGGACCGCTGAGCGGGCGCAGACCTCCAGGCTGGCACACGGTGAGCGCGTGAGCACATGAGCACGGATGCGGACCGTGGCGTGCTCTTGGTGCACGGATACCTGCGGGAAGCAGTGATGGATGCTGGACGTGAGGAATGGGGGTGCTTTACTCTTGGCCTTTATATCATTAGGGGGGTTTCGGGGAGGGGATATCTTCAAACAAACAGAGAAAACGTGGCTTGGCACAGGGCTGGAGGTGGGCGCCAGCCTGTGGAAATACCATAAAGGATGCGCAACACACGTGGATGGCGAGAAGCAGGGGTTGAGGAGGATAGAGGAGCCCACACAGGGAGAAGCTTCAAGCCCTTGGGGACTGGGATGACCTACAGTCACGGCCCAGCATGGACCTATCTACCCCTGCCCACCCCTGCGCACCCCTAGCCTGCCCTGGTATTCCCAGAGTTAGGTATTCAAGCCCTGGTGGTTTAGTGATGAGATAACACGAGCTATGGAGCTATTGAGTTTGAAACCCGTCTCTACCATTTCCTCCGTCTGTAATCCCCTCAGGCAGGCTGCTCTGGAAGACCCCGTTCCCTCAGCTGTAAACTGGAGATGCCACCCACTTTAAGGGTTTGCTGTGAAGATCAGGTACAATAGCACACGAAGGACGTTGCCCAGTGCTGTAGGTGTGGGGCCCCTTCCCCACGTCCTCGCCTTCCTTACACACGCCCCGTCCTTGCCCTTGAGGCAGCCAGACAGGCAACACCTGTTAAACAAGCAGACAACCCCTCCCTTTCTCCCCCCACCCCACCCCAGCTAATTTTATATTTTAAACTCCGAAAGAACAAAAACTTATCATCCTGCATTGTTTCCATGCAGAGCCAGGCACAGAACATTTGTAATAGTAGCTGCTTGCTACGAGCAATGCCTGCACACCCTACCCTGGCCTTTTGCTGAAGGCAAATCAAAGGCCGAAGCCTCCCCTGCAGGAAGGCAATTGTAGTGAGCTCTTAATTCCATCAAAAGGACCTGTAGGGAAGCCGCCCTTCTTAGAAGACAAGAGACTATCTCTTACTCCGTTCCCAGCTCCCGCAGAGTGAAAGTGTGCAGTGGTGAGTGACTCTCTCTTCCCCTGCCTCTCGAGCCTACACCAGCAGAGAGAGGCACAACCCAAGCTCCAGACATTGATCATCCTTGGAATTGCTGTCTTTGTGGCCTGGAATCCTCAACACCCAGGGGCCTGGCACTCTATGGTGGGCTCTACCATGGGCTCAACCTGGAGAGTGATGGAAGCTCCTAGTCAAATTCTAGTGGGACCGACATGGAAATGGAGAGAATGTGGCCCAGGCTGGGCCCATGCATGTCTCATCTGCTCTCTCTGCATTAGATGCTGCTGGTGCTCCGCTCAGATCCCTTCACCCACCAATGCTCCCCTCCCCAGCTGCTAACAGCTGCAGGCTTCTCCTGACAATTGCCCTTGACCCAAGCCAGGTTGCCTTGACCAATACCCCTTGGTCCAGAAGGGCCTGGGAGGTAACTCTCTCACCCTGGGCAACTCTCAGCCAACAACGGATTGATTCAGGGGTAGAAATGGCCAATTTCCTTGCCTCAAGGTGGGACAACTCTGTGGCACCATTTCTGCTCCTGAGCTCCCCGTGGGTCAGGCTGAATCAACATCTTTGCTGAGCTGCCTCCTGCCCTACCTTTCTTTCCTCGCTCCCGCACGGGGCTCCCCAGGGAGCACTCCCTCCATGCAGCTCTTTCCCAGAACACCACATCAGGCTCTGCTTCCGGAGAAAATGACCCAAGACAGTCTCCTTCCTGCCTCTCAGGAGTCTTCCCCAAACAGCCAGGGTGACAACAGAACTTACAAACAAGGGAGTGCCAAGTACCGGGGATGCTAACACCCCTGTCAGAGGCAGAGGCAACAGTCGGCAGCGGACTCAACCTGTCTGGGGAAATCCCAGCCTCCGACCCTGCGATGGGCCCGGGAATCAGAGAGGACACTGTTGGTTCCTTTGGGTCGCTCCCATCTGGAGAAGCAGAGCCTGGGTCAAGGCCGCCACTCAGGAAGCCAACAGATCCTGCAGTCCACCCTGATAGCCTATCGCCCTGCAGCTGGGGACCCAGTGGCCTCCACCGAGAGCAACCATAGTCACATCCAACATGCCTCCACTCCCCAACAGGAGAATGTGAGTAGTCTCCCTGTGAAAAGAGAGACCAAAGATCAGCGACTGTAAGAATGACAGACAGGGTAGGAAAACAGTCCCGGAGGACAGCGAGAACACTCCAGAGACAAGAAGGCTCTCCACTGGGTTGTCGCAGTAACTCCACTGATCTCGGGTTTTCCATGTCACACTGTGGCTCAGGGAGAAGCAGGAAGTGCTAAACATCGGAAATCACATCAGTGACTGCTAACATCCATCAGCATCCAGGTGCCCCCACCCGCTGTATTTAGGAGGGAGATCGCAGGCTGCAGGGGCCCCTTGGGAGAGAGCGAAGCCAGAGGAAAGGCAGAAACCTGGTGAACCTGTGTCCACGGAAGGTCACCGACAGAGAGAGGATAAACACTTTGTCCCAAGCAGTGAGCGCATGTTGGACTCCGTCCAAGGTGGGGAGATATTATTACTCTCCTCGGAATGTGATTAGCATCCCAAGAGCCAAGGTGGGCGGATTCAGAGGAGATAAAGGTCGCAGGAGAGTGGGCAAGGAGTCCAGCCGCCCAAGGCCGCGGCGTTGGCGAGAGACCCCTCCTCCCTCACCTTGCTCCTTCACTGAGAAAACCTGGGAGTGGACTGACGTTGAGACAGCCACATAGAGGGAAGGACACCTGCGTGTCCCCGAGGAGTTAGGACGACATAGGTGGCAGGAGAGGTGAGGGACTGCCAGTTTCGAGTCTCCAGAAAGACGACACATGGAAAGGGTATGGAGGGGAGAAACAAAATGTGGAATGTAAAGGGATGGAAGGGAGGATGGAAGGTCGGAAGTGGGACAGGAGATGGGGCCAGGAAGGCGTGGACAGAATGAAGCAGGAGAAATATTATTATTATTATTGTAATATTTACAACGACGCAGAGACTTGGGGAATCGAAGCTAGAGTTTCAGGGTCTCTCTTCCCTATGGGTCTGTGAAGGGGGATGCTCCACACTTTTCAAAGAAAATAAATAAAAAGATTAAAACTTTGAAAATGGTGGACCAAGTTCAATGTGTATGTAAACGATCCAAAAGGGTCCTCACGTGGTTTTTGTTGGTTGCCTGTTTGTGCTCAGCCCTATAGTGTATGGTGGAATGGGACGTTCAATGGTGCGACTTGCTACCTGGGGGACCTTAAGCAAGATCCTTAACCTCAGTGCCTCGGTTTCCTCTTCTGTGAAATGGGAGTAATCGTAATATCTACATCTTTCAGTCGTTACAAGGACAAGTATGATAAACTACAGAAAGTTTCCAGCACATAGCGGGCCCTCAAAATATGCCTCTTTTCTTCTCTCACACTCAGAAGAGCAATTGCAGAGGTGAGACACATGAAAAAGTCAAGAAGCCAGGCGAGCACCACGCAACAAGGCAAGGAAATGGTAGAGAAATGTCTCGAGGAAATGCCGTGATGAGGTATCAGGTAACGGTACAGTTAACACGAGGAGAGACTCTTGTCAGGGGGAAAAAAAAGGTAGAAGCTTTCACAATATGGAGCAAAAAAGAGATACTGAAGAATTTATAAAGCTTTAAATTCGTAATGTGGTTCATCCCCAATGTGAAAACTGCTGGTTAAAGAAAATACGAGGTTTCAGGGGAGAGAGAACAAAGCCTGTCCCCAGGCTCCGTATGGAAATGGCAGAGACCCAGGACCACCTGAACTGGGGGAGTCCAATTGTAAGAGCCCTTCTTCTGGGAGACTTGGGTGGCAGACGAGGGGAGATCCGAGATCAAGGGTCCGACATACAAAGGAATCACTTTATAAGTTTTATAAAATAGCAAAGACAGGAATGAAAAGGAGAACGTAGACCAATAGAGTTAGGGACTTAAGGGAGAATATTTGAGAACTAAGTTAGACACAGTAAAAAGAATTGTCGCACAGCGATTAATAATAAAATCAAGGCCATTTGGTAAAAAAATAAGAAAAAAATCTTTACAAGGAAGCACATAGGGACCCAGAAAATGGATAAGGGATACTCTGTGCTCTGAGGTCTCTTTATTTAGCAAGTCTCCAAATGTAATATTTTTAAATTAATAGAGTAAGACAGAGAGAGGGGAAAAAACCAGAAAGAGACGGTAGAATGGCCACGGAGAAAAGGAAGCATGGTTGTTGGGAAATCACGTTCCCAAAAGGTGTCTTCAAGGGGTTTGTTTTAGGCAGCTCGATTTAAATATTATCACCAAGGATTCTCCAGTTCACACCATGAAGGCACGAACTGCCACCCCGACCAACGGAGGAGGGCTTGGAGGGGCGAAACCAGAGCCATCGGTCACAGGCAGCCAGGCCCGCAGCCTTTCTGGAAACAGCCAAGTTGACACTGGGTTGGAGGGGTTGGCATCTATTTGTGTCATTTCTTTCATCGGTACATTGAGAGCATGTTGGAAGCCTGTCTCGTCCAGGCACTGTGCTGGGAGGTGGGACCGCCACTCCTGCCCCCAGATCACTTAATTCTGGAGGGGAAACAGACACACACAGGGCTGTGACACAGGATGATCACTGCCCAGGAGGGGCACAGGGGAGGTGCAGGGCTGGGCCCAGAAGAGTCCTTGGCGATCATCTGATCCACCCATCCCTTGTATAGCCAAAGAAACAGAGGCAGAGGGAGATGAAGTGGTTTGTACAACGCCACCAGGCAGTGGCTTCTGGAAGCTAATCTACATGCTTGCTCAATACACTAATACAAAATCAGTTTTATCTCCACAAAGAGTTTGGCAGCCTCCACAACAGTGTGCAGCTACATCCATAGAGTTTCATGTTGCAAGGTAGTATTTCCGATATTTTTAGCAAGCAGATTCCACAGGTTTAATAATAATGCAGCCACTTGCCCTTTCTCTGCCCTCATCCCCCACCTTAAATGATTAGGCAAATTCATCCCAAAAATAAGTGGAGAAAGAGAGCGAGGGAGGAGCCTGAGGGAACCAAAGCAAATGCGTGCGTGGCAATGGGTGCGGAGAACACTAGTGAGCACGCACCCTCCTCTCCTGGCGTCGGTGTTTCTCATCCCCATGCCTGTCTTACATCCAGTCCCCAGGCAATGTGTGGCATCTTTGGCATGTTTTAAAACTTTAAGTAAAAAGTGATATCATCCTGTCTCTAGAAATTTTCGTAACACCCTTCCCGTATCCATGCTGCGACTGCCTGAATCCACCAAGACTATTCATTAGGCTGGCAGTGGGCTCTGTTTCAAAGCTTCTATCTCAAGGGCAGGGATCTGAGTGAAGATCTCGCACGAGAAAGACGCCACCACCATGGATCTGTTACCCAAGAGTGAAGCCAGAACTTGCAGGGACTGATATCCTGCCCGTGGTCTTTTCCCCTGGGCTAAGAGTGGTGCTTGATCCGCACTGGTTTCCGAAGGAGCAACAGCATATGGGCTTCTGAAGGCAGAATTAACTTGAGTCATTACATGAGGGTGTTCTCAGCTGAGTGCCCTAGAGTAAACAGTAATTACACGTTCCTTCAAGATTATTCTCAGCCTGAGATGGGGAGAGAAGAGAGTCATGGATGGCTGACCACGATACCCCTAACGTGCACACAAACACTCAGGCTGGTCACAAGTCTGGATTCGGAATTGTCCCCTAAGAGCATGATGTCGGTTCCATGAGTCCTTTGACATATACAAATCGGGCCTCCTCGGAGCCATCAGAAATTGCCCTTACCCTATTCCCAGTCTCCTCTCCTTGCTAAGTGCTTCCTAAAGACGCACCATCGAGTCTGTGGAAAACAAGCACTCGCCCCTTAGTTACCGTGCGAGGACGAGGAGCGGCCCAGTGCAGAAGCTACACTCCAGGGCTCTGAGTGCCTATGGACACAAGACAACCCGTGTCAGCGGTTTCCTACCTTCACATCTGACTGCGGCAGCCACCACTGTTAGGCCACGAGAGCAGGTTTCCATGGCAGGTACACGGCTTTGCCAGATCACCCAAACCCCTGCCAGGCAACGCGAGGATGCTCACTCGGTAGCTGGGTGTGGAAGTGGAGCCCCCTCAGCCGGGAACCGTGGAGGACAAGGGTATATTTCAAACCACCTCTAGAGCAGCACTTTCTGCTACAGTTGTCAGCTGTCCAAGGGGGCTTTGGGAGGGATGTACGGACTTTGAAAGTTTCCTCCCTCTTGGCCTCTTTGGCGTGGGGCCCTGCAAAATGGTTACAACAGCCAAAACGTCATCGTCATCATCCACAACAATGGCTTTGAGAGTTTGTTATCTAGCCGGCACTGTTCAAGGGACTTCACATGGGTCTCCTTTATTCCTCACAACAACTTGATGAGGAAGGTGTTCTCAACACGCCCATTTTACAGATGAGGAAACAGTGTGAAGTGGGGAGGCTGGGAAATTTGCCCGAGGTCACAGCTGGTGCGAGGTGGATAAGGGTCCAATCGCTTGGCTTTAAAGCCTGTTTCTCACGCAAACTGCTTCCTGGAGGTCACCATGCAGGGGAATAATTTAATCTAAGACAGGTAAATATTTCCATTTTTAAAGGAATGTTTATCCACTGATTTTTATTTTAGCTTCATGACAATCCTGTAAGATACTCAGGTATCAGCCCCGTTCAGCAGGTGAAGAAATTAAGCTGCAGGGCAGTTAAGGATTTGCGGAGCTCATTCCATTTGGCACCTCCCCTCCCAAATCCCAACTGTGCTCCTCTGTTCTGATGCTGCCAAAGCTTTCAGCAAACCTGGAGGTCCAGGTGCCCCGGCGTTGGGCTTCTTCAAACATGTAGAGGCCTAGATGAAACTGCCCCCAGAGGATTAAAAAGCGAGGAGGATTAAGACCACGGAGGCACAAAACTAGGGTCTCCACAAACTGAAACCAAAATTCAAAACACAGAGTTCGGATGCTTGTGTTTTTGGGCAAGTAGTCCTGAGCAGTTTTCCATTAACCCCCTAGATGTGCTTATAGACAGGGAAGGTGAGGACAGAGACTAAACCAAGGAAAATGATGGTAAAGCCGCAAAGCCCAAGAAAAGCCACGTCTGGGCCCAAGGCCTTGGACGAAAGGGACACAGGCTACCTTACTGGTCTATCTTACTGGCTATATCAGGAGCACAATGTATTGGGTTCACCATGAGCAACGGTTCTAAAAATGCAAACTTTTAGAGCCGCAGGGAGGTCTCTTGCCATGTCTCATTTTATGTGAGGGAACTGAGGCCCGGAGAGCATAAGCACCTTAATGACCAGTGATCCTGGGGTTGGAACGGGACTGGACAACCCGGTGCCTGCGTGCTTCCACGGCACGCCAGACTGTCCCTCTGACCATCAGAGTCTGCAGGTGGAAGCAGCCCTCAACACTGAGCCTCTTTCCGTTTGACTTTACCTTTTTATTTTGTAATAATTATAGATTTGCAGGGAGTAGCGAAGAAAATGTTCAGGGAGGCCCTATGGACCCTTCATTCTGCCTCCCCCCCAGCTGATCTGTGCATACAAAGTCCATAATTTTAATATAACCTCAGATATACATGAGACCGAGACTGAGACTCATGAGACTGACTTAGGAGCAAACCGTCCCTGACATTCCTTTCTGGTATCTCATCCTGCCCTCTCATTGCCATAAACCCTAAAACACACACACACATGCATATATATACAGCCTAATCAGCAATAATTTCACTCCTGAATATTGCTAGAAAGACCACTAAGCCAAGCTAATCAATTGTCTCAGCCAGCCACTCGTCCCCAAGAGATGCCTGGACTTTTCATTGCTATCATTTAACCCTCAGCAGCCTGAGTGTTCATCCTCTGTCTTCTAAATGAGGGCAGGAATGCCATTCTGGGAGGAATCTGGTACCTAAAATGATGTTCATAACTTGACACCTTTCAAAAGCCTTGTCTGTGCTAATGGAAGCAGACACTTTGGAAAACTTCAGAAGGAAGGTCTCCCTCTCATGTGCACCACCCGGGACCAGAGTGGTTAAAGCGAGAGGAGGGGCGTGGGAGCTCTGCAGAGTTTGAACAGCCAGACGAGGCAGGTACAGCCAGAAAGGGGAGAGGAGAGAGCATGACAAATGAGGGAACTATTCACAGGAGAGAGACCAGTTTAGCAATTAAATTTGACATCGACTTAGACAAAGCTTCCTTACTGAACAGAATAAAATTCCTAGGAAGATTTGTGCACATATGAATAAAAGACACTTTCCATTTTTTTTTTTCCTGGACAGCAGACCGTGAAAGCGGGAAAGAGGGACAAGGAAGGGAGGACTGGGGTAAGGACAGTGATCCACAGGTCACGAGCTGACATAGTGGTTAAGGCAGGTGGACATTCATAGCTTCAGATCGCTCCTCCCGTGATTAAGGGATTAGCAGCGCCCCCTGGAGAGAAGAGTTTATGCATTCTACATGCATTTATTGAACACATACTATGTGCCAGGCGCTGCACTAGGCACTGTGGAATTCAAAGGTGCATAGTAAGAAGCAAACAGGGAGGCAGTGACTGCTACGGTTAGCAGCAGTACCTACCCACTGCTAGGAGTAGAGGGGAGTGAGAATATGGGACACTGTAGGTTTGGGTGGCACTGTGATACACGTTCCAGATACACTGCTTCAGCCAGGAAGCAAATGCCTTGTCAGTGGAGACAGAAAAGGAGGAGGGGCGACAGCCTTGCAGTGTAGTGAGTCTCTGCCCAGAGACACACGAGCAGTGATGTGGATGTCAGGACTCGGGGCACCCCGGGAGAAGACACCTCTTGCAGGAACTCCAGTGCTGCCCACTTGGCCCTTGGATTCGTTTCATGTTGAGAGGGAGAGGACAGAGCAGCCACCTGCCGCCCTATACGCTCAGCCCGTCGGCTTCACAGCCGGGCCTGGTGTGGACGGCTCTGCCGGGAGACCCCGAACCGCCCTCTGAGGATGTGGGGTGGGGAGGGGTGCAGGAGTGACTGGGAGACCAAGAACAAAACTGCTCACCGGGAGTCAAGCCAGGGCCAAGGGAGCACAAGGAGTCAGGCCTTCCTCTGACTGAGGGATGCTGCCTACAGCCCCGTTCACACCCTCCGCTCTCCCGCAGCGGTTTCACAGCCCTGACTCCCTTTCAGGTTAGAGGGTCTCCTAACGGAACAGCCCGCTGGAGGATGAAGCTGGAAGTCTTACTGACACAGAACTCTGCTTGGCCAACATGCAGGGAAAATAGCCCCTGAGAGGGAATGTGTGCGGAGCCTGTCTCTAGTGGTGTGACATGATGTGTGTAGAAGCGAGTGTTTGTGCTGAGCACACGAAAGCATCAACACCAGGGCTGGGCACTTTGCATACATTTCATCTTCCCAACAAGCCTATGAGGTCAGTTCTATTGTTATCCCCATTTTGCAGATGGGAAAAGTGAGACCTCAAGGTGTTCAATAGCTCAAGTACAGCAGCTGAGAAAGGGTGGTGCCGGGATTTGAACCCTCGCTGTCTGACGCGGAAGGCGTGCTGGTGACCACAGCTCTGTGCCGTCCACAGAGGCACATGTTAGGGAAGAGGGCGGGAAGGACAGACTGACAAGGGGGAACGAAGCGTAACGCCTGCTCTGTGGCGCTCCTGGTCTGCTGAGGGCGACCCACAGAAACGAAGGAGCCCACCAAGGGGTGGGGGCAGCAATGGAGGGAGACGAGTTGGGGGCTGTGAAAGCCCCAGGAAGAGGGAGAAGGGTTCACAGAAGAGCCGATGTCGACGTGTTATAAACGCCACCTTGACATGGAAGGGCGCGTACAAGACTCCCAGGCCGGCGAGCAGGAGGCATAGGAGAAAGGACAGTGCCCAGGCGCGGGGGAAACAAAAAGCCAAAGATCCTACAGCAAGAAAGTCGGCTGCCTGGCGCCTCTGCTGACCTCGTGAAGCAGGGAAAAAAGGCCCAAGTGAAAGAAATAGAAACTGCTCACTTGGTCGGTGGCAGGAAAAAAAGACACGGCATTCAGGATCCCCCGTGTCAGGGACTCCTGCCCTTCCTTTCCACGCTGACGAAGGAACCCTCACTCCCAGCCATATGGCTCTGACCGTCCCCTCTCCTCTGCTATACTCCAGAGAATGAGGGCAGAGCGAGGCCAGACACTTGCCCGGACTCAGACTCCTGACCTCAGCTTGGCTTTGACAGTGCTTGACCTCAGCTAAGATGCCCCTTGGGTTCTCTGGCTGGTTCACCTGGGCACAGTGAACCAGATGGGCTCTGAGGTCCTCGTGTGAAGAAAGCCAGCAGCAGGACTGAGGGACAGGGACCCAATCCCAGATCAAAGGGGGAGCAGGGTCCTGTGGAGATGTTAATTGACTTGCAAAGGGGAAGAGGAGCCCTTGGCATTCCAGGGGCAGGACCAGGGTGGGGAGAATCTGCTCCTCCAGCTCCACCAGGCAGCCAGGGGAGCTCTCCAGCTCCTGGCAAATTGAGCCATACTCCTGCCTCGTGCTCTCACCTCTGGACTGGAGCAGAAGTGATCTGGGGAGTTGAAGGCACACAGCCCCTCCAGGCCCTTGGTGAACCGGGGACCCACATCTGCTACGGGGCTGCGGGAGACTTATTTCTGAACCCGTCAGCTGACTCCAGCTTCGGAGCCTCCACCAGTTTTCATTTTTGCTTTGTGAGATGATAGTCTCTCCCCTGCTCCACGCCGCCTTCCACTTCACCGAGAGCACAGGAGTTGTTCAGCAGCCTGGAAATGCTGATGGCTTAACTGGTTTAATTTTTTCTTTTTTTTTCCCCAGCAGCCCTGAGGGGTTTTAACTCTTTCCTCCTGCAGAAACCCTGCTTTTGGGGTTGAATGTTTAAACTCTCACTGGGAGACTCATAAATATTCGGAGTCACTCTCTCCCTCTCTGTTTGATTAGGAAATGAGCCTTTAACTCAATGTAATCCCCAAGCCATTAACAAAAAAGCCCTCAACAGCTCCACTATTAGAATTTCACTCTTAACCCGCTGAGGATTGAATTAGATTAACATAACTACCCACAATCTGAGTTTATTTTCTGTGCCAGATAGAAATGTGTTTTCAAGAAAGGCGAGCAGGGGGAGGGGAAGCAGGAGGGCGAGAAAGAGGGAGGATAATGAAATGCAAAAATAGAGATAAGAGGAAGATGGACAGATACACTGGAGGAGAGAAGTGATAGGGACAGAGCTGCCCGTGGTCTTTGGTTTAGAAACGCTGCCAGCTGCCATTTTTTATCTATGGGGTATTTGGAGAGACCTCAACTATGTAAAATGGTTCGAATTAGGGGAGCTCTTTCCAGGTATCTGCAGCTCCTTCCTCTGGGAGATTGATGGTCCTGCACCTGAGCCTGCTGTCTTCCAAAGCACCTGCGCATTGGCCCCTCTGTCCCCAATTTGGGAGGAGGTCAGGACTGGATTCCTATGTGCTCAGGGAGGGGGGACACATAAAACCACAGTGCATGCACACAGGCAACTGCTTGCTTACATTCAGAGAAATAAACAATGACAAGGATGGAATGGGTTAGATTTTGCAGACATGAAGTCACAGACAGCCCCGTGACCAATTGCATTTAAGAAATCAGTTGGGAAAAAAATGAGTTTGATGGGAGCTCGGACCACATAAAATTAATCGTTACTGAAGCAGAAACTAAGTAATCAGAGGCTCCCTTATGCAAATGCACTGAAGTTTCCCCCAGCTGCATCTCCGGAAGTAAGCCCAATGGGGACAAACCACACCCCGAACTTGAGAATGAAAGCCAGGCCCCTCTGTCACACTGCTAAGCAAGCCCCCACCCCACCTAAAAGCATCTAACAGGTAGCCTAAGGAAAGGGTAGTTCTTACTTAAATGTTCCAACAAATATTCTTCTCTCTCGGCCATTAAGGCTAATGAGAACACAGGACTTGCTCAGGAATGCAGGGCTCTCTCCCATAGCATTTCGCCATGAGTGAGGGCCAGGCCGCTCCAGTGTGCATGTTGGGGAGGGCAGGGAAGGATTTGCTCTTGTACTAACAGGTTAAAAAAACGCCACACTTTCTCTTAAAAGCCAATGAGATCGGAAAGTCCTGCAAGTTCAGCTCTGCCAACAGCGGACTGCCCTGATTTCTGAATGCAATGTCTCAATCACTCGATTCACTTGAGCTTTAATTAACAGTAACCCACCAAATCCCACTTCAGCCTTATTGTGAGAAAACCTTAGCAGGATGTGTTTATCGAAATAGAGTCCCTTGGAATAAGAAAAATAAATATTACACATGCTACATGTTTAATATACTGTAACTCCTGGCTATTGTTGGGTTTTTTCCCTCATATTCCTTAGACTTTACCTTCCATACTAGGTCTTAAATAGTGACATTGACCCCTCTTTACACAAAATTCCTTATTCTGAATTTCTCCACGGATGAATGTGGTCTTACTACCTGAACATGGAAGTTTACCTTCTTTCTTCCTGATCCCTGGGACCCCTTCCAAAATAATGAATGAATGCATTTAAGACATTAATAATCCTAAATAGAATGCAGGTGAAAATAAGGACCCAAGCAAAGTTAAGGTTTCATAAAAGCCAGAATAAAAATGAGATCAAATAGACTCTCTAAACTTCTGTGTGTATATCCATATCGTTTAACTTTCCTCAAGTTAGGTTTGCTGATAAAACTATTTTGTTGGTAAGAAAAAACAATTCAGCCATCTTTGCTTCGGTTAGTGCTTTTAAGTTGTCGACAAGATTGTTTGTTAGGATATTGTTTTCCCAAACAAATCAAGAAGCAGCCCTCCTACCACAGCATATGGTAACCATTGTATATGTAAACAGCAACCCGTGGTAAAAAGAATTGAGGTAAGTGTAAAAAGTTGCACATAGTATACATTAGGCATCATCACATAATTTTTTCCAAAATTTAGGGCTACTATTCCTTTGTAAATACTATAAAGCAAATCTCCCCCAAGTGCAGGATTTGGGGTAAACACTATCCATTATGCAGAAACTAAAGTCCCAAATGTTCCACAGGAAAACTCCTGGCAGGTAAGCCCCTGGGCACAGAATAGTGGCCGGGGGGTGCCATCCCCAGGGCCACCGATGGGCACACAGAGCCCGCACACTGTTTGAATTGTCTGAAACAAGCACAGCTTTGACAAGAACCGTGATATTAAGTTTCTTCCTTCGTGAAGGATGCAGAGCCCTGCTCTCAACAGCCCTCCACACCTGGCTTCATCCGCCCTGAGACTCTTCCTCCCCCAGCCCCGACCCGAGTTCCCCTTTCAGGATTAAGAAAACACACCAAACGAGGGAGCCAACGGCAGCCTGGAAGGCAAGACAAATCGTCAGCTCCCAACTTCTCTCAAAGCAAACTCAGAGGGGGAGAAATAGTCATTTTCGTTGAGGTACCAGAGAAAACTGGTCACTGGGCCGTGGTGACTCTCCCTGAACCTGGAAACTCCCAGGGTGAGCCCAGGTCTGCCAGGGGCCCTCCTTCGTCACCTGTCCTGTGGGAACTGGGTCTTCCCCCCGCTGTAACCTTCCCCAGCTCACCAAACACCGGAGCTGCCGGCAAATAAAACTTTTCATGCTGGGAGACATAAGCACCCCGCTGAGCCGCACGTAAACTTTCCCTTGCCCTTTTGATGTACTTTTTCTCAGTGAAAACAAATAAAAACAAAAGGGAACCTACTGATTGCAAATGAGTTTGTGTCACCCGTCCTGCCCAGCCATCCAGAGACCCTCTGACCTTCCGGAGACAGGCTGAGAAAGACCACATTTTCCTCTCGGCCACGCAGGGATGCGTTAGAGTGCGGAACACCAGGATGAAAGAGCGCGCATGGGGAGGCATTTTTATCCGTTGAGAGAGAGAGAGGGAGCATGGGGTGTGTGGGAAAAAGGACAGAAAGGTGCAGGGCAGAGTCTGGGCGAGGAGAAGGGAGAAGTTCGCTACTTACATGCTCGGCCGCGGGGAGGACGGGGCTGGCGTGGAACGTGCACCCCTCAGGTGTTTCCAGTTGCTGATGACTCGTTTCTCCACTCCTCCGGCACCAGCTGACAGTCCCCTGTCTGTGTCTCTTTGTGACTAAGGACACAGTACTCCCAACCTATAAATAGATCCCGACTCCGTGATTGATATAACAGGCAGCTGACACACACACACAAAAAATCCCACAACCATAACCAGGTCTTAAACAAAACAGCAAAAAGCTCCAGACTTTCAATTCCACCGAGCCTCACGCAGACTCCACAGCCACTGATGGGCACAAGAAAGCGAGGAAGAAAAATACATAATAAAGGGGAGGGGGAACTGGGGGGAGGGCAAGAAACAAGGAGGGGGGGGTGCGAAAGACAATGACTTCTCTAGTGGTGCGGCTGTCACTGGGGTCACGGGAGAGCTGGTGATTGATGGTCAGTGGAGAGCGAGGGGCGGAGCCGGGGTGGGAGGTCTTGACCTCCAGAAGGAGAGCCCCCCCCCCAACCCCCATCCTGAGCCCGTGGCCCTGTCAGGGCTGGAGTCAAAGTCCCGACTTGGGAGCATTCGTCAGCTCAAGTGCTTTCCACGAAAGTTTCCATTCCTCCTGCCAAATCAGGAGGCAGAGAGGGAGCACAGCCTTCCCAGCTCAGGGCCCGGCAGGCTTCTTGGGGGACGAGCAGAGGTTCCCGGAGGGTGAGAAAGTGCAGGTGGCTGGAGAGGCAGGGCCTTTGCGAAGGCCAGGAGATGGCATTCCCAGCGCAACTGCCCAAAGTCGAAAGGCCTTGGGGTGCTGGTGTCTCTGCTTTTTCCAGAAAGATTTCCTAGGCAATCAAGTCATCTGCAGAGGTTTCTTTTTCATAAAACGAGCCCCACTCTTTGGGATACTGAAGGGTCTCTAAGAAACACTGCCTGCCCCAGTTTCTACAAAGTCGGGGCAGCCTCCCTGGGACAGTCCAGCCCATCTCTGAAGGCTGGGCCAAGGGGCAAAGTTTCCGGAAGGTGGAAGAATCGTGGAGAAGTGACACAAGTACGGGTTATACAACAGTTATCCAGGTGAGCACAGACTACCCCGGTCTGCCATCTGGAGACCCACTTGCTTTGACCACACAGGGTCACTGGCCTTGATTTTCTGGATTACTCATGCACGTTAATATTGGCAGAATTTCGGGCAAGGTTCCCCTTCAAGAGGGCTCATGGGATCAGCCTCTTGCTGGTGCAGTAAGGGACAGGCACTTTATAACCCTTAAAACTTCCTGATCCCCAATTTAAAAAAATAAAAATGAAGTCCAACCTCCTCTTCATGTTGGATCCGATCCCTTACTCTCCAGGTTAACAGAAACTATGAGGATGGAATGGTACTTGAGCTGTTGAAGTCAAAAGCCTTCTAATAGGTAGAACCTCAAATATTTCCACCAGGAGCCTGCCGTTGGAATATAAGCTCCAAGAGGGTAAAGACCACGTGTTTGTCTTATTCGCCACTGCAGCCCCGGTGCCACCATGATACCTGACACACAGTAGGACCCTCCTGAGTATGGATTGATTGAGCGAATGAATGAGTGACATCTAAGATACTACCCTTTGAGTCACTCCTTTGGACCAAGACACTCTCTAGAAATGTCTGTATTATGAGTATTGGGAGTGGAACTTCAGCAGGCATAGTCTGACCAGCCATGTCTTTACCCGTAGTCTTGTCTGAGAACCATTGTGCTTCTGGGCACCCGGTCCGTGTGGCCAGTGGTCGGCCACTCACCATGCCCCTCTAATCATGCCTGGCCACCTACAGGGTTCTCCGCGAGCTCAGTTGCTGGAAAGGCAGATAACCCGGCAGAGACGGGGCTCTAGAGAGATTTCCGTGCTGATGACCAGGGTTGTAGCCATGTAGGCACACATTCACCACTAGGCTCTTTCCCTAGGAGCCTTTCTCTTCCGATGCAGACTGAGGACTTCCCTTCATGATTTGCTTTCTCCTCAAATTCTCCAGCTGTGTCCACTGGGATTCTCACCGAGCCCTCACTGATCTCTGGCAGAAGCCGCACCGCCTCTGCAACGGCTTCCACAGCCACCCGCACCATGCCCGGTCTGGAGCAAGGGCTCCGCACCTGGGCTGAGCCCAGCCACTCCTGCTCACGGCATCCTCTTTAGGAAGCCCTTGGTGTTGGCTTTATCTCTGGCCCACTTCCAACTCATCCCACAGGCTCAGGCTCAACTCTCCCGACTGAGCCAAGGCTTAGCATCACCTCCTTGAGGCTGCCCCAGGCCAGTGAGCAGCGGCAACTCTCTGCTTATACAGGACTCTGGTGAAGGCAAGCTGTCATCACAGGAGACCACAGGCCTTTGCTTTCAGGAGGCTCTTAATGGCTTCACTTTCTCATCATAACATCTCTCCCGCTTCAAGGGCCAGGCCCTCGGCACCACCCAGAGCAGACGCACATACAGACACCCCTGGGCCTATCTGACTTGGCTGTTAAGGCACAGACTCTGGACCGGGACACCCTATTTATTGGGAAACTCTGATGAATCCCTTAATTTTTCTGCACCTCAGTTTTCTCGCCTGCAGTATAGAATTCTAAGTGTCTACCTCCTGAAACTGTCATGAGGACAAAATGACTCAACACAGGGGATGCTTAGAGCAGTGCCTGGCACACCCAGTGTCCTTTGTAAACGCTCTGGGTGTCATTATCAGCCCTGCATGCACCCCTATGTTCCCTCTGGACATGGCCCTGCCCACCTTGGCCATGTCACTCAAGCTTGCATTGGTTCTCCCCTAGAAGCTAGAGGTTACACCGACAGGGCAACGCCCACTGGTGAGACATGCTGTGGCCTGCAAAGCCTGGCCAGAGGTCAGAGGTCAGGAAGAGAAGATTGTGTGGGGACTTTTGGAGTTTTAGAGTGTGAGCCCACAAGCAGGTGTAGAGAAGAACAGGAAGGCCCAGAGGGTCCCGAATCTCTCTCCCTGCCTGCGCCTACCACCCAAGAGCCCAGTTCCGTGACACATTCACCCCTCCCTCCACCGCCCACCGCTTTCCCCAGAGATGCTCTGCCACCTTGGGTACTGTGGTGTCCCAGGACAGCTGAGCATTCTGCCTTGCGCCCACCATTCAGCAGTTGACCAGAACATGGCTTTTTAAAAAAGCAACCCAAATATTAACATCACTGCCACCCTGATTACTTAATCTATTACTCTGTGAGATTATGCACTCTACCTCCTCCTTCAAAGAAAATTCCAACTCCTCTGGGACTTCTTGAGTTTTCCCTCCTAAACTTTATTTTTAGTGTCCAATATGTATTTTTTCTTAACATTGCAAAATGTGCATGACATAAAATTCACTATTTCTATATTTTAATGAACTCATAATTGTACCTATTAATTTGATAAACATTCATTTTTATACATACATATACTGTGTAATGATCAAATCAGAGTATTTAGCATTTCCCATCATCTCAGACATTCATCGTCTCTTTGTGATGCGACCATTCAAAATCCTCTCCTCCGGCTATTTCGAAATAGACCATACAACACTGTTATACGTGCCATAATCATCCTTCTGTGCATCAGCACACCAGCACTCATCCTCCTATCCAGCTGTGACCTGTTAACCAGCCTCTCCCCGTGCCCCTCTTCCCCAGCCTCTGGTGACCACTATTCTACTCTTCCTCTGTGAGATCAACTTTTCAGATTCTGCACATGAGAAAAGTCACCATTTTAAAGTACACAATTGAGTGGCGGTTAAGTACATTCACAACGTTGCACAACCATCTAGTTCCAGAACATTTTCATCACGCCCAAAAGAGACCCCGTACACACCAAGCAGCCACCTTCCATTCCCCCTTGTATAAGTCCACCAGGGCTGCCACAACAAACCACTACAGACAGGGTGGCTTAAACATGAGAAATTTATTATGGCTTTAACATAGGAATTTCGGGGACCCCCAGCCTCTGCAACCACGAATCTGCTTTCTGTCTCTATGGGTTTGCCTACTCTGGATATTTCGTATAAACAGAGTCACACAGCAAGCGGCCCCCTCCTAAACTTTTAACCTGATGTGTCTACTCCGTGGAAACAAGGAGGCCGACTGTTTTGCAGCACTTTTTATTGTGTGTGGTCTGCCTGGCCCTCTGCCTACCTCCACCCTGGTTCGTTACCTCTGTGTCTGGGGGTGAGCCTCCCAGCCTTAGAATTCAGCGACTATTCGTAAACACTTGCTGTGGACTCACTGCTTCACGTGGGTTTCCTTGTCACATTCTCATCGCGCACCCACAGGGAGGATTGTTATTCTACCGTGTTAGTTTGCAAGAGCTGCGTAATAACGTACTAAAACCCAGGTGGCTTAAAACAACAGAAATGCATTGGCTCACAGTTCTAGAAGCTAGAAGTCCGGGACCAAGGTGTCGGCAGGGTTGGTTCCTTCTGAGGGCTGTGAGGGAGAACCTCTCCCAGGCCCCTCTCCTTGCCTGTGGGGTTTGCTGGCGATCTTTGGCATTCCTTGGGGTGTAGATGCATCGCCCCAATCTCTGCCTTAAGCTTCCCACGGCATTATGCCTCTGTGTCCGTCTCTGTGTCTACATTTCCCCTTTTTGTGAGGACACGACTCATTGGGTTAGGGCCCACACTAATGACTTTATCCTGACTTGATCATCTGCGAAGGCTCTATTTCCAAATAAGGTGACATTCCCAGGTACTGGGGGTTAGGACTTCAACATCCTCTGGGGAGACACAGTTCAACCCTTAATATCCCCTTTTACAGAGGGAGCAACTGGAAGCTCAGGAGGTCTTGCACCTGGTATGAGACAGCGCTGAGTGTGCGTCACCATACAGAAAAGACACAGGCAGAGGGAGGTGGCCCTTGACAGTGCCGTAGGGACGCGGGCTCCTCCACCGGCTCGGCTCTGCCAGACTCCACTTGGCTTGCTCCAGTGTCATTAGTCCCAGCACATCAAGGTGACTTTATACTGTTTACAAGGGCCACTGAAGGTGCAGCCGTGTCCCCCCCCCCCACTGCCTTATCAATTCATTTACCTTTCAGAGTTCCCTAACACAGGCCGCCAACTGGGAGGGGCCGGCAGGGACCCGCAGCCCGGGAAAGGCCCGCATTCACTTTATCTGGAAAGAAAAATCTATCTGCTTGGGGACAGACCTAAATACAACACATTGGTGCGGGTAGGCCATTAATCATCTCCCGCTGGGACACCGGAGACCAAGGAGCGGCTGTCCTGGGCGCGCTGGCTTTAAACCCAAGGGCGAGGATGAGCCGGAGGCACTGCTGGGCCCAGCCGTTCCAGAGGGCACTCTGCAGGCATGGCAGGTGCAGGCGACACAGCTCAACCCTGGTGCCATCGTGCACGGAGGAGGAGGCAGGAAAGGCGTTTGAACCCCTCCAAAGGACGCCCCTGAAAGGAGGTGCTCCCACTGAAGCAAAGACCACTCCCTGGTGGAGACAGACTGCCTCTCGCCTAGAATGCCACTTGCCAGGGGTCTCACCTGGCCCAGCAGTTTGCCACAAGCCTACAATCCTCTGGGGTGAGGGGGGGTACTATATTCTTCTTAAAGGAAGGGGAGATGCCAGAACAGGGACTCACGGCATAATAGGAGACTTAAGTCAACAAATCAAAGGCCCTAGGCCCAGACTCCTCTCTCCGTTTCCTCCATTTTCCTACCCCAAGCGACCTGCCCTGCTGCCCAGCCAGCCTACACGATGTCCCATGAACAAGCCGTCCTTACTGGGTGCGTCCCTCTTTCTTAATTTCTATTCATTCTTCACGGTCCAGCTCAAGCGAGACATCCTACCTGTCCACTCCCTGCCCACAGGAGTCTTGGCTGTGAATCTCCCCCCAACAGCCAACACACATCTCATCTTCTCACATGTATTTGCCTTGGGCTACAGAAAAGCAGTAATGATTGATGGAAAGGGCTGCTCTCATTGCTTGAGCACACACGTACTGGGTGCTAAGGTCTGTGTACAGCACCTGATCTATATTGGCCCATTTAACCCTTAAAACTACGCTCATAGGTGGGGATTATTCCCCCACTTCATCTTCCTGGAAACTGGCAGTCAGAGTGGTCAAGTGACCCGCCCAAGGTCGCACAGCGGGTAAGTGGTAGAGCCAGGATTTGAACCCACCTCTGCCTGACTTGAAAGTCTGTGCTCTTAGCTTTTCTGCTATGCCTGCACCCCCCGCCAAGCAAGGGCCACATAATGGCACTTACAGTTCCTTACGGTGTTCCTGAACTAAAGGAATAGGATTTCCACCAAGAACACAGCAGGAAGGGAACGAGGGACACAGAGGGATGGGCTTGTGCTGACTGGGTGCACCCTGTGGGCTGCTTCCAGAGCTCAGGGCATCTCTGCCGTGGGTTTGTGTCCTTTCCCCTGGCTGAGTTAGAGAAGGACCTTAGAACCCAGTAACTTCTGGGACATGCCCCAGTCATTGGATGGAACCTATCGGGAATAGTTAGATCTCCCAGTCTTTCTTGCAGGGTGGGAGTTAAACCAGGCAAAGAGAGATGAGGAGCAGGAGGAGGAGAAGGACTAAAAGTTTAGGAAAAGTCTCAGAGGTGGGTGCGGCCAGAGCTCATGCTGACTGTGGACTCCGGCATCTCTTCTCAGGCCTTGCATCTTGGTTTCTTATAAATTGGGCATAGAGATGCCTGATCCCAAACCTGCTCTGTCAACTAGGAAAGTTGAAGGTACCTGTACATTCCTGGCCAGCAATGAACATGCTGTTTATTATTGTACATTTTTTCAGAGCTATCATTCATATGCTTTGGTCAAAATTAACAGAAACTGGTTATGGCCAACTTAAGCAGAAATAGAATTTACTGAAATGAGATCAAGTAACTCAAAAAAACCAAAGGAAAGACTGAGGAAACTAGGGTGGCTCAGGGGGTCTGAGAACAGGACTTGGGTGGATTCTTTGGGACACAGTCACCAGGATGAATTGAGCGCCAAGCACCTGCCTAACTCTGCTTCACTCCACTCCAAGGCCAAACGCCCCAGGAAAGACACTGATTGGCTCAGCCTGGGTCATGTGAATCCAGGCACTGGGGTTGAACCCGGGCAGTGAGGAGGTGGGAGGGGTCGACAGCCCACCAAGACCATACACAGCGGAAGAAAAGTGATTCCCCAAAAGGAAACTAGGGTGCTGTTACCTCCCCAAAAGGAAATGGATACTGGTGGTCAAATTTTAAAGTAGAAATTGTCTAGGACTCTTAGGACTATGAATTTGCCCTATCAAAAGAAATCTCTGGGGATTGCCAACCTTTTGGGGGATAAAGAGATTGATGGCAGCCCCGCCTCTAGCTCAGATAAACTTCTGTTCTTCCTCCTGCCCAAGGATAAGAGCTCCATCTGGACCTTGCTGCTAGTCCCTCTCCAGGACTGTGTCCCATCAACTCCCCCCTCCTTCTCTCCCATCATTGATCCTTTCCAATGACTCTTTCCACGAAACTTGTCAAAATGCTTTAAAGTCGCCTCCATTCTAAAATCAAAACAACAGAATTGCATCCTATCGGACCCTGCCTTCCCCTCAGTCTATTTCCCTCCATTGTCAAATGTCACTCCCTGGACCGTGGCTCTTACCTTTAGATTCTTGTTAAAGTTTTCCTTCCGCGTGTGACCACGCTGACAACCAAGTAATTGCACTACCGGCAGTGTGCTCAGAGCCAGGCTTACCATCTTCTCCTAGACACTATCTCTGTGCTCCCTCCTAACTCACAGCCCCACCATCCAGCCCACCCCCAAACTGGAAGCCTTCAAGTCATCCTTGACTCCTTCTTCTCCCTCCACCTCTAATTAACCACCACGTCTGGTCACCAGAATATGGTCCGACTTGAACTCATTCCCTCCTTCCTACCCCTCGGCCTCGCTTTATCTTAGGCTCTCATCAACTCTTAGCTGGGCCATAGGAGGAGCCTCCTGACTGGTTACTCTGGCCCCAGTCTCTTCCTCTCTCAAATCACTCCCACATAATCACTCAGGGCATTATATTCTTGTTTCTGTTTTATTGTGGTAAGAACACGTAACACGATATTTACCCTCTTAACAAATGTTCAAGTAGAGTATCCTTAACTATAGGCACAGTGCAGCCCAGCAGATCTCTAGAACTTACTCATCTTGCGTAACTGAAGCTTTATATCTATAGAAACATCAACTCCTCATTTCCCCCTCCCTCCAGCCCCTGGCAACTACCATTCTACTTTCTGTTTCCATGAGTTTGATTATTTTAGATACATCTTACAAGTAGAGTCACACAGTATTTGTCCTGTAAATGGCTTATTTCATTTAGCATAATGTCCTCCAGGTTCAATCCATTTTGTTGCATATGGCAAGATTTCCTTCTTTTTTTAAGGCTAAATAATATTTCACTGTAGATATACACCACATTTTCTCTACCCATTCTTCTGTTAGGTCGTTTCCATAGCTTGTCTACTGTGAGTAATGCTATAATAAACATGGGAGTGTGTATACTTCTTTGAGATTCTGATTTCAATTTTTGGGATATATACCCCAAAGTAGCATTGCTGGATCATATTCCATTTTTAATTTTTGAGAAACTGTCATACTGTTTTCCACAGTGCCTGCGCCATTTTACATTCCTATCAACAATGCACAAGGGTTGCAATTTCTCCACATCCTCTCCAACATTTGTTTGTTTTTTAAAAATAACATCCATCCAAACAGGTGTGAGGTGATATCTCATTGTGACTTTGATTTGCATTTCCTTGATGATTAGTGATGCTGAGCATATTTTCATATGCCTGTTGGCTATCTCTGTATCTTCTTTGGGGAAATATTTATTCGAGTACTTTGCCCATTTTTAATCAGGCTTTTTTTGTTTGTTTTTGAGTTGTAGGAGTTCAATATTTTGGATATTAATCCCTTATGAGATATATAGTTTGCAAATATTTTCTCCCACTCTGTAGGTTGCCCTTAATCCTGTTGATTGTTTCCTTTGCTGTGCATATTTTTAGTTTGATGTAGTCCTACTTATCTAATTGTGCTTTTGTTGCCTGTGCTTTTGGAGTCAGATCCAAGAAATCATTATTGAGCTTTTTACCTATGTTGTCTTCTAGTTCTACAGTTCCAGGTCTTAAGATTAAATCTTTAATCCATTTTGAGTTGACTTTTTGTATGTGATATAAGAGTCCAACTTAATTCTTTTGCACGTGGATATTCACTTTTCCCAACACCGTTTCCCCATTGTATATTCTTGGCATCCTTGTCAAAGATAAGTTGACCATATGTATGCGTTTATTTCTGGGCTACCTATTCTATACCATTGGTCTATATGTCTGTTTTTATGCCAGTGCCATACTGTTTTAATTACTATAGATTTGTAGTATATTTTGAAATCGAGAAGTGTGATGCCTCCAGCTTTGGTCTTCTTGCTCAAGATTGCTTTGACTATTTGGAGTATTTTGTGGTTTCATATGCATGCTAGGATTGTTTTTTCTATTTCTGTAAAAAAATGCCATTGAAATTTTTGATAGGGATTGCATTGAGTCTGTAGACTGCTTTGGATATGTGGACATTTTAGCAATACTAAGTTTTCCAATCCATGAGCACAGGATGGCTCTCCATTTGTGTCTTTAATTTCTTATATCAATGATTTATAGTGTTCAGTGTACAAGTCTTTCACCTCCTTGGTTAAGTTTGTTGCTAAGTATTTTATTCTTTTTGAAGCTATTATAAATGTGATTGATTTCTGCTGCTAGTGTATAGAAATACAACCGATTTTTGTATGTTGATTTTGTATCCTGCAACTTTACTGTATCATTAGTTCTAACAGATTTGGGAGAATTTTCTGTGTATAAGATCATGTCCTCTGCAAACAGAGATAATTTTACTTCTTCCTTTCTGATTTTGATGACTTTTATTTCTTTTACTTGCTAATTGCTCTGGCTGGGACTTCTAGTGCTACGGTGAACAGAAGTGTCTGGAGTGAGCATCCTTGCCTTGTTTCTGATCTTAGAGGAAAGGCTTTTGGTTTTTCACCTTTCATTTGATGTTAGCTGTGAGCTAAGGCATTGTTTTGAATTATATATTTCAGTGGACAAATTTTCTTGTTTAAAATCTCCAATGGCTCTCTGTTTTCTATGGGATACAACCTGGGTCCTTTGCCTGGCTCTAATCTATATTCTTGGTCACATCTGTCACCATGCCCTGCCACATGAATATTTTCCTCGACATCATCACGTTCTCTTTCATCCCTCTGCCTGGAACACACCATTGTCCTTCATAACCCAGCTCCGGTGTCACCTCCTCTGGACTTTTTCCCTACATTGGCCACTCCCTCCTCTGAACCCCTGAAGGATTGCGTGACACACTCTACTAGAACACTTATCACGTGTGTTCACATGTCAGTCTCCACCCCTGGGATGTAGCTCCTGGAGAATGAAGACTTGCTTTTTTCTTGTTTATATCATCCTCCATCCCACTACCAACTAGCGCCTATCCCAGGTCCTGGCATTCACTAGGTGATCTATAAATGTTTGTTGAATGAATGAATGAAAGATAATGAATTAGGAAATACAGAGTAAGATGGTGAAGAGTGAGGTAAGAGATCAATACAGGATGAATTAGAAATGGTCTGCAGGGTGCTGGATGGGAAGGTCATGTGCCATGCATATGGTGGTCCATATGAACTTTCTAGCATCATGCAGATCAAAACCTTTTTATGCTGCAGCCCCATAAAAAGAACTGACTTAGGAAGGTATAGACCCTCTTCCAGGAAAAAAAGGAACCAGTGCTAGTTAATATTTGAATTGGAAGAGACTTTTGGAAAAGGGAACATCAATGAAAACGATAGAAGACAAGCGTGAGCAAGTTCGGCAGACATCAGGGGTCGTCTGCCCTGCAGTCTTCTCCCAGTTGTTTCTGGCTGGCTGGGCCCATTGCACACTGCAGACACTGAAAATGCCCACTGTTTCCCCAGCCGCCCTTACAACTAGAGGTTTCCACACATCCCAGCCAATGAGACTAGAGGGGGAGTCTGCTGGGGGAGAAGGGGAAGGCATTTGGGCAATATTTTCCTCCATGATAATAAGACAGAGATGAGAAGGGAAAGAGCCACAGAAGCCAATTCACAACCATGAAAAGGAAACTTGGAGAGGAAAAGCCAATATGCAGAGAGTGGCAGAGCACAAGAATGGAAAAGGTGTGGGTTTGTGACGCATCGGCGACCCTCTGAACCAGGAAACCCACCATGGAACCACCTACTTCTTGTTATAGGAAATGAGAGATGTTTTCATTGTTTAAATCACTATCGCCTTTCTATTATCTTCCTGTTAGTTGCATCCCAACACATTCTAACCG
This sequence comes from Indri indri, assembly GCA_004363605.1. Classification (NCBI taxonomy): domain Eukaryota; kingdom Metazoa; phylum Chordata; class Mammalia; order Primates; family Indriidae; genus Indri; species Indri indri. The sequence goes on along the minus strand of RJWJ010015380.1, from coordinate 6,860 downwards.
ATGTACTGGGGCGGGGGTGCTAAATATGGCAGTGCGAGCTGAAAGCCGTTAATTACCATTAATGTAAACTGGATGTAATTAGTAGAAAAGCCCCGAGACCGCACAGGTTAAGAATCCCTAAAATGCAAACATTGGTAGAATAATGTCCATTTCATACTTTTGGTTATTCCCCTTCTCTCTGTAATAAGTTGGCACCATCTTCCCTTAGCCCCAAGCCCACCTCCAAAATAAATTTTTAGTCTTTGGGCTGAAAAAAAGCCTGCCTATTTACATAGCACTCTACAAAATGATTTCTCATTAGTTAAGTCGCAGTAGCCCAGGCAGGTCGGACAGGGGTGAGGAAACTGCCAAGGGACAAGAGGCAGCAATGAAGACCGTCCTCTGTCTCTGAACAGCTGGGCTGCAGGAGCCAGCTTCTTGGGGACCTTCTTTTGCACCTGAGCACTTGTTGTGTTCCAGGCCCTGTTCTAAGCACTTTACATGTGTTAACTCATCTGATCCTCACAGCAGCCCCGTGATGTGGAGATACAATTACCACTCCCATTTTACAGATGAAGAAACTGAGGCACTTTGAGGTCCTATCATATTCGCACCTTGCAGGAGATGAGCTGGGATATGAACCAAGTTAGTCCACCTCCAGACCTACATTTTGCCCCACCACCTTCTCAATGAAGGTAGCAACTTTTTCCTGGAAGGAAAAGAAAGAAGTTTTATGTTTATTAATCTGTGTCCCTGGGAGAAGAGCACTAGAGCTTTGGGAGGGGCCAGATGGCCCTCTGTGTTGGTTTGCGTTCATATTTATAAGCTCTCCGCTGTCCTTCCGTCGGCCAACTCGAAGGTGCAAACTTTTCTAACTGCGCTTCCCTCCCAGCACTGACACGCAGGGGCAGGGGGGTCACCATCGCTGCCTCAAGCGCTCCACGGGCTTACTTAATAAATAACCTGGAACTCCATAACCTTTCCCCATAGATTGCTTGGTATTTGCCTTCGGTAGATTCAGAGGTAATTAAATTACTGCACAACCAGCTTACAAGTGGCGAGAAAAGACCTGGACTAAAGTAAAGCCTTACTAATTCAGACAAATGGGGGGAGGGATGAGGGAAAACCAGAAGGAACTGTGTCTTTCCTTTTAAAAGAAACACATTTTTCACATTTCTGGTACTTACAGTAAATCACAGTAAACATTAATAGCAGCCAAATGGAGTTCTTGCTGAGTTTGTGTGAATGAATAAATAAAACTAATTTTAATTAGCATACTCCTTGTGTACAAATATCTTCTGTTAATACTCTTTGGAAAGCTTGTTGTTTGAAGGTTAAACATTCGTGCATGCAGCCAACAGGCATCATGGAAGACCGTCACTGAGAATCTAACATGTGTTCGGTGCTAGAAGCCGAGGAGAGAGATGCACAGGATTCAGATGTCACCCTGGAAGAATCTGCAAACTGACAGAAGAGATATATACAAACAAACTACGATACAATATGCTAGAGTTTACTAGAAATATATAGGCAGTGTACTGTAGGATCACAATCATAGATTGTGAACAACTGACTCTCTAAGAAGAGGTAAAGGAAGGCTTCACTGACTTTTGAGCTGGTTTTTTTTTTTGCTGTTTTTGGTTTTGGTTTTCATTGTTGTTTTGTGTGTGGTTTTGCTTTTTTTTTTTTTTTTTAGACAGGGTCTCACTTTGCTGCCCAGGCTATAGTGCAGTGGCCTGAATATAGGTCACTGTAACCGCGAACTCCTGGGCTCAACTGATCCTCCCACCTCAGCCACTCAAGTAGCTTGGACTATGGAAGTATACCACCATGACTGGCTAATTTTTAAATTTTTTGTAGAGATGGGGTCTCACTGTGCTGCCCAGGCTGGTCTGGACCTCCTGGCCTCAAGCAATCCTCCCATCTCAGCCTCCCAAAGTGCTGGGATTACAGACGTGAGCCACTGCACCCAGCCTGAGTTAGGTTTTGAAGGATGAGTAAGAGTCTGTCAGGAAGAGAAAGGGAGAAAATCCAGGGTGGCCACAAGACAAGGACCAGAGAGTCATTCAGGGGCCCAGTGAAGATGCCCCAAGGTAGCTACTCATCATTCCTATGAGCTATGGCTCACGTGTCACAAACTGTGAATTGTTGGATAGTTTTCAACTAGATGATTTGATACAGAGAATATTTTAAGTACAGAAACACTTTTAATACAGGAAAGTACAAAAGGTAATAAATACCCATGTACTTGCCACCAAAAATGAACAAATATCCACTTACGTCATTAGCAACAGATTTAAGAAGCAATTCTTTGCATCATGAAGACTTTGACACTGCTCACCTGGTGTTATCCCACCTTCCCTTCCTTGCCTGCCCTCTCCAGACCAGGCCCCCCACCTCTCCCCTCTGCCAGGGACCTCTGCTTCTTCCCCTTATAGCAACTCCCACTGAGTGAGGTCACCTTGATTTGTTGATTTGTCCCCCACTGTCATCTCCATAAAAGAGTTACCTGGAATGTCTTATTCACTGCGGACCCCTCCATGCCTGGTGCATATTAGGTGCTCATTAAATATCTGTAGAAAAGAGGAAGAGAAGGAGGGATGGAGGAAGGGAGAGCTTATAGGTTAGCGCGAACTCTTCTAAGAGACAGAGACAGGATCTTCAGATGAACAAACCTTAGCAGAACAAGGGACAGCATTCGGTTCAATTCCACAAATACCTCCTGAGCACCTCCAATGCCAGAGCTCTGTCTGGGGCTCAGGGCAGTCCTCTGCCCTTCAGGATCTTACCCTGGAAGAATATCTGTTGCTCCTAGGAGCTTGGCCCACCAGCTGGCCCTGGGATGGGGGGTTTGGGGAGTGTCTGGTGGATTCGAGAAGTCTTGATCGAGGGCCAGACACCAGGGTACCAAAGCCTTTGTCAGTCAACACGGGGCAGAGGTGGGCAGGCCTGTGGCGGGTCTGGCCTGGGCCTGGAACCACACATGGTAACCAAGGAGATGAAGCAAGGTGAAAATGTTACAGGCAAATAAAAGAAATTGACATTCCAGAAAGGTGACAAGTTACACATTAAACCATGGAATGGGAGAAGGCAGAACCTCCCCCATAGCATATCCCCAAAGACCTGCCTTGTGCTCAGCAGGTAGCAGAAAGTCTCTCCCTTTCAGACATTAGCATTTCCCTGCCAGGGAGAAGGCTTCTGGCTTGGGGTGTGAAGACTTGGTAGAAAATGATTCAAGAAGATACGTTAACCATGGCCCATTATCCTAACTCCCCTTCCTTGACCAGCCCACTGATAGTGTTCATTGAACAAATGTTTATTGAGCACCTACTATGAGCCAGGCATTGGGCAAAGGACCAGGGAGGGACACAGAGATGAACAAACCACCACCACTGTTCTTAAGGCGGCAAACACATAAAAAGACAAAATATAATACAGCATCATAAATACTAAGGCAGAGGTGGGACCAAGCGCCTTGGATGATCAGAGGACTCAACTGGAATTGTTGAAAGAGGGTTTATGAGGAGGTGGGATATTTGAGCTGGGCTTTGAAGGCTGAAGAGGAGATTTGCCAGGAATGGAGGTAAGGACGAATCAGTTTCCAGGTAGATAAACAAAAAGCACAAAAGGCCCTGGGATGTCTAGAGAAGAAGTGAGGATGGGAAGGAAGTGGCAGGAGCTGGTCCCTGTGCCTAAAATTTTCGACCTCACCTGGACCTTGCCTGGCAGGTTCCTTCTTGTCATTCAGAGATCAGCTCATGGTCACCTCCTCAGAGCAGCCTTACCTAACAGCCCACCTGTTAGTGTGTCTGTAATTTACCTTAGAATACCTCGGCACATAAGGGTGATGTTCTGTGTGTGCCACTCAGGTTAAGCTATAACCCAGGGGCTGCTGCTAGTATTTCAATCAAGATGCACGGCGCAGGGCGAGGCTTGGTGAGTGGTCAGGAGGCCCATAGTCAGAGTGTCTCCTATGTGTGTCTAGATCACAGAGCAACACTTGGCTAAGCAGCAGGCTGAATGTAGAAACAGATTTTTATTGTAAATTAGTGGCCTGTGAAGTCTCATTCTGATGTGAGGAATGAGTTCGCACATGAAATTTTCAAGATCTTTGTCAGAGGATGGTGTGGATGCCCCACCCGGAGCCCCGCACCTGCGTCTGGGCTCACCTGCGTGTGAGGGGGACACAGAGTCCGACAGCCTGACCACATCCCCCCTCAGGCACCTCTTTCCTGCCTGTTTTCTCTGCCACCTCTGGAGCTTGCTGTGCCCAAAGCAGGCACCACCAGGAGAGTTAATGTCCCAGGGGCAATCCTCAACCAGTGGGGATGTGAGTCACTGGATAAACACCCCAGTCTCCCGGTCCTTTGGTGGAAAGATTCTGAGGTTTGCTCTACATGGCGTCTCAGAGGGTCCCCGATAGGTTAAGGCCCAACCACCGGCAGCAGGAACCCTCTCCTTAGCACACCCTTTGCTGTCTTCTCTCTTTCCCTACTCTCTCACTGTGCTCCCCGAAATCATCTCCCAAATAAAATAGCTGCACCAAAGGTCTTGTCTCAGGATCTGCTTATGAGGAAATCTAAATTAAGACAATATCTGGGTCATCAAAATGTTTTGAAAACATTCTCTCTCCCTTGTATGCGCAGAGAGTGAGAATCCAGTGGGGGCTGTAGGCTTTTCCTATTGGGCTGAGGCTCTAAGACAAATCTCTAAAGGGTTCTATAACCAGCCAGACATGAATTCTGGAAAACACTGGGTGCTGGTGGGCTGGAAGGGTAACAAGAACCCTGCCTCTGGAATCTTGTTTGCCTGAATGGGCTCCATGCAGGGTGTACTTGGAGCACCTAAAAGGACAGAGAGCTGGGACTTCCTTGAGCCTACGGAGCACGTTGCATGAACTGTTTTCGTGCGTGCCTACCAGTGCAAGGTTAGTTCGTAAATGTCTTTATGAGGACATAATTTGGTCTGCGACTTGCTTCTCTTCTTGCATGGTTATAAGAGGTTGTGGGGAAGAAGCTAACCCTCGTTCTCTTCACACTCCTCCAACTTCTCAGCTGTGACATTTCACAGCTCATGCCGTGTAGCTGTTGTTGAGCTGTTCGTGCTCCCACTGAGGCAACCCCGTGTGTGCACTGGATCCCAGTACCCTTCACGCACCCAATGTCACTGCTCCCGTAATTCTCCCCTCTCTCTCCTGCATCACGCATTTCCCCCTGCCCAGCCACATACCATCCCACTTATCATCGCAAACACGTTGTTATTTCTCCAAGTGAAAAAAGTTCTGGCCTCTTTCCAGTGCAGCTTCTGCCCCTCTTCTTTTCCTGCTTTATTGCGAAGCTTCTTGGCAGAGTTGCCCACACTCCCTGTCTCCAATTCCCCTTCTGCCAACCTCTCTTGATCCCACACACGACAGGCTTTCCTTCCTACCACGACACCAAAGGGCTCATATCAGACTCACCCTGGCCTCCACATCACTGAACCCAGGGGTCAGTTGCCCATCCCTATCTAATTGGGCCTCTCAGCAACGTGCTTGACGCAGTTGGTCACTGCCTCCTGGACATCACACCCTCATTTTCCTGCCCCATCTCTGGATGTCCTTTCCTGGTGTCCTTTGCTGGTTTTTCCTGACCTCCTGGGCCTCCAAGTGTTGGAGAAGCCTGGGGATGGCTCTGGTCCTTACCTCTTCCCTACCCACATTCATTCTCTTGGACAGGTCCTCAGGTGCCATGGTTTTAATACTAGCTGTACGCCGATGCTCCTAAATTTATGTTTCCAGCCCAGTTCTCTTCTTCGGGTTTCCTATTTTTATATCCAATCATCTGATTCCACTTGAATGTCTGATAGGCATTTCAAATTATATCCAAAGTTGAGCTTCTGATATCCCCATTCCTGCCTCCTGGAAACCTGCTCTTGTCATCTTAGTACGTGGATTTTCCATTCTTCCAACTGCTCGAGACTCCCCTCTTTCTCACCCATGTCTGACTCAACCTTGGCACTTCCTCTTCTACATCCTGGTCCGAGACCTTTCCTACCTTGATCGCTGCTTCTAACATGTCTCCTTGCTTCAGCCACTGCCCTTCCTCTACCTGTTCACCACATAGTGACCAGAGTGAGCCTGCGAAATCAGAAGCAGTCATGTCACTGATACGCTTCAAACCCTCCAGTGGCTCCAGCTCACTCCGAGTAAAAGCTGAAATCCTTGCAGTGATCTCCAAGGTCCTCCATAGATTGCCCCCATTTCCTCTCCGACCTCATCTTCTACCACTCTCTCATCAGTCCTCTGCTCCAGCCCCACTGGCCTCCTTGCTATACCTTCGACATACGGGCTGTGCCCCTGCCTCGTGGCTTCTGCATGTGCTGTTCCATCTGCCCGGAATGCTTTTCCCCCAGATATCTGCATTACTTGCTCACTCACCTCCTTCAGGTCGTTACGTATTTGAGACTTTACCTGGCTATTCTGTGCGCAGTTATAACTCGCTCCCCTAAACATTTTCTATTCTCCTTTCTTGATTTATTTTCACTAACACTTTTCATTAGCACACCACATATTTTACTTACTTATTTTCTAATTGTGTATCTCTCCCACTAAAATATCAATACCATATGTACAGCATGTTTTGCTTTTTGTTTATTACTATATCCCCAGATTCTAAATAGTGCCGGAAACATAGTGGAAATTCAATAAATATTATTCGGAAAGCACATGAATTCTAGTCCTGGGTCAGAGCCTAAATGACAGTTCTAGAGATTGTAAAAAAGAATATTGGCTATATTCTGCTTCTCACTATGATGGAGTAGCTTGTGTCAGACCAATGTTCTCACCAAGAATAAACAGAAAAGCTGAATAAAACACGAAACTGTTGGAGAGCATCAGAGAACTT
>RJWJ010015379.1:0-36324 GCA_004363605.1 Indri indri | reverse complement strand
TTACCTTGTATTTCTAAATTAAAGGGACAAATCCTTGAGAAAATCTCAGAGCACGCATTGCAGCCCGCTCCGCCATTAGTAAGACAAACTGAAAGTAAACGCAGCCTGATCTGAGTCTACCCACTACCTTGGACCCCTCCAGGCAGCGGGAAAACGGGCGGATATTTAAGGGCCTGCACAAAGGGAACCAGGACCGAGCCCTGGCGACAGCCTGGGCTTTGCATGGCAGAAAGTTTTGAGGCTTCCTTCCCAGACTTTCAGGAGACTTGCATCAATTTAGGAGACTCTCTGTCTCCACCAGCCTCTAAATTCTGAAAGGGAATGAACCCAATCGGCTCCCCACCCCCTGGCCATGCTGGGTTTGGCGCCAGCTCCCTCCCGGCGGAGGCCGGCGCGCAGCGGGGACGGTCAGCCCGGCGGGGGCGCCCTACGCTCGGCGCGACCGCCCCCTACCCCCCAAAGCGCGAGGGGCGAGCCTCGGAGCCACCCGGCCTGGCCACCCGGGAGCTGGCCCGGTCGGCAGAGCAAAGTGGCGGCGGCGACGTTGGGAGCCTGAGCGCGCTGCTCGCCAGTGGCCCCTGCGTTTCCCCTCCCGCCGCCCGCAAGCGACGCCCACCTGTTTGCCCAAATAACGCCATGTCCAGGCAAAGACATTGGTACCCCGAATGGTGACCAGGCCCCACCCGCGGCAAGGCCGAGCCACCTGGGCACACGTCCCCCCCGCAGATGACGTGGCCGGAGGGGCAGTGGCCCCAGGCCGCGAGCTGCGCGCGGAGCCCTGAGGTCCATGCGCGCTCGCCCTGCGGCTGAGCGTAAAGCTGGGGCAGTCGCCGCGCCCCACTGCCCGCTTGGGGAAGGGACAGCCGGGCCGCTCCTGCCAGCCCACCCGCGGGCCTTTGCACACAGATGTAGGAAGCTGGCCGCTGTGCGGGGAGGGTGGCGGGGAGAGCGCTGCGGCCGAGTGCGCGCCTGGTCAGCAAACTCAACCCAGCGCGTTTGAGGGTGCGATGGAGCAGAGAGGGAAAATCTCACTCCGCTCAGTTTAGCGACCGTAGGATTTGCTGTCTTTTCGGACTTAAGATTCAGAGAACAAGTCGCGGACACTTGGGCTGAGCGAGCGAGACTGGGACGCCAAGGAGGGTGCGAAGAGTTGCGAAGGGAGAAGAGAAAAGGCAGAAGAGGAGAGATCGGAAGGAAGTCCAGAGATGGAGTGAAAGTTACACCTGGTCCCAAGTAAACTTTGTTATTACCCCAGCGGCTGAATGGATTTCTTAGATGCCGAGACACCTATGGTGGGGTTCTAAACTGTATATCCCGCGAAGAAGGTTGACGCCCCAAGAGATGGCGGGAAACGCTGTTGGTAGGCTCTTGTTTAGCGGTGACGATGGACTTGTTCTGAAGTTGGTTAATTGGAAGGCAGAGCAGTTTGAGGGGTTTATGCTTCATCATACCTAGGACTGGGACACGCCCTGTTCCTTAAAGGAGGGACCGATAAAGCTGGCGTCTCAAGTTTTTCACAAGGCCAAAGAGTAGCTGCAGTTTAGAAAGTTAACCCTAAAACTCTGCTTCAGACCGAAGCACTCATTTCCCTAAGTGGTTCCCAAATCTGAACGTGCACCAGCGTCGATGGGAGGACTTTGTAAAATGCTGATTGCTGGCCTCCACTCTGAGAATTTTCAGTAGAGCACCTGATAATTTGCATTCCTAAAGAGTTCCCAGGCGATGCTGATGTTGCTGGCCCTTGGACACTTTGAGAACCACTATCCTAAGCTATTGGTTCTCAAATTTGGCTGTGAATTGGTATTACCTAGGAAACTCTTGAAAATATTTATGTTTGGGCTCTACCCCCTGAAATTTAGTTGGTTTGGGGAGCTGCCTGAAGGTTGGGACTTTAGAACTCTCCAGGTGATTCTAATATACAGCGAAGTTTGAAAGCCACTGCCCTAAGTCTTCCATTACTCTAAGACAACGTCCTTGCATGAGAAGAAGTGGAGACCTTCTCCCATTGCGCTCTTGGGGATTCTTCCAGCTTTGGATCTAGCTCCCCAATCTTTGGAAAGTACAATCCCTCACCTTCCAGATGTTTTTGCACAATGACACAAGCACAACGTTGACTCTCTTCTTCCATGGGCCACACAGGAATTGAAAAGGATGAGCCAATCTCCCCCAGGCCTTCAATAAGTGCAAACGTTAATTTAGGATTGAGAATCCTGCCTGCCATGTAAATGGTAAACTGGTAGCCCTTTCAATCACCCTGACTCAGAATATCCCATTAGGAGCCAAAGTGATCTCTCAGGGCTAGTGATTGAAGACTTTTAAGGCTGGGGTTATGGGGACTTACAGTCCCAAACTTGGGCTGGGTCACATGCTCTTGAGTCCAAGGTGATTAAACGCTAATCTGCTACATTAATGTTGGCTGCAGGAGAAATTTTCCAGGTTCTAGAATGGCCAGGGGTGGGGGAGAGGAGCTAGTGGTATTGAATGACCAGGATAGCTAATGTACAGAGACTCTGGTTATATTAAGGGTGAATTGCTGATACCAAGACCGGAAAAGTAGCTCCTTCACAGCAAACATCTGAAATGTGTGTGGTGGTGGTGGTGGTGGTAGTGGTGGTGGTGGTGGTGGGGGCGGTGGGTGGGGGGTGTTCTCTTGACCTTTCCATAGGACCCCCCAGGAACCCCTCTGTGGTTGGGACTGGCTGCCTAAAGCAGTTCTCACTTCACTGGAGACCAGGCAGGACAGGCAAGGAGATAAACCCAGGCGACTGGGTCGGGGACCTGATCGCTTATAACTTACTAGGACTTCCTCCCTCACCCCCATTGCTACAGCATTTCCTTGCCATTTGGTGGATATTGCCTGATGTTTCTTTAACCCCCACCCCTCCAGAAACATGTGCATGGTGAGGGATGCGGGACATAGGGGAACTGGAGGGAGCAAAACCCTCCTCCACTGGTTAGGATTTCCCTGCGTGCTCCTGCTGCTGAAAACGTAAAAAGGGACGTCCCAGTCTCCCAGAACTCGTTTCCCGCACCCCACTCCCATTTTCTGCTGCTCTATTTGGTGGGGAGACTTTGGAGTGTCTAGGAAAACACTGGGAAAGTAAACATCGGAGTGGGGGGCTGCAGACAGGCACATTCCGAAGACCCAACAGAGCAATTCTCTGCTTTGCCATGCCCAAGTCCACGTCCCGACCGGACTCGCTGACACACCCCTGCTCCAGAGCTGGGGCACCCTCTGTCTTTCCGGGCCGGTTAGGACACGACTTCTCCGAGTGATTTACTCTGTAAGAGAGTTGGGAGAGTCGCCCTTTCCTCTGTGCCTCCTCCCTCGCCCCCACACTCCGCGCGGTTCTCCGCTAGGGTTTCCCTCTGGGCCAGATTACTTTATGACAGGGTGTGATAAGTGGTGATTTTGTTCCTCTTTTGATGGCAGGATTGCTTTGTAAACAGAAGCGCAAACTCGTTCTGATAGTGGTTCCGCACCGGTGCTCGGCGGCCGCCCTGGCACAGCGGGAGGCTGAGACAGAGGCTGCACCTGTCGCCTAGAGCCGGGAGGGCCCGGAGGTCGCGCGTGGAGAGGGCGCACAGACCGGTGACGCGCCCCTCAGGCCTCCAAGGCATCTCTAGGTTCTCAGCCTCTGGGCATGCCCCCTTGCTGCACACCTCCGGCCTTCGGGTGTACCCACTGCTCTCAGTTGAAAGTGCATTCCGGAGCCCCGCACTGGGACACCCTTGGCGCATGTCCTCCCTTCTGCACCTTCTGCCTGGACGCCTTTGCTAAGAGGCTTGGTTTCTTTATTCTCCTATGGCTACTGGTAATTCTATTCCTTTGCCCTAATCCAATTGGAGAGTCGGGAGGCACAAAAACGCTTTCAAGGAATGGCTCCAGTGAAGGCCGGAGGTCCCGAGGTGGAGGGACTCCGCTCGACTCTACGCATACTTTCTTTTGGGTAGTCCAGCTTTCTCCCTTCCTGGCTCTGACCCTGAGGGCTAGTTTACCACTCAGAGGGTGGTACCAAAGTTGAGCTAAGCTCCCTGGCTCAAGGGCAGAGAAGACCAGCCACTGCAGGAAAAAGGCACCCGATGCAAGGAGAGGTCAATTGACCCCAGTGATCCCCAACTGTCCAAAGGGGCAAGCAAAGCCAAGGCCATCGCACGAGTGCATTCCCAAGTGAAACCCATATCTCAGACTTGGGTCCAGGTTTCCAAGTGCCTTTAAGGAGCCTAAGGCTGAAGAGCTAGGGGTACGGCGCTTGGGGGTGAATAAAGGAATGGGGAAGAGTCATAGAGGTTCCAGGGTGGGGTGAAAATAAGGCTGAAGCAGAGCTCGGAGAGATTATTCTTGCTGCTAATTTGGGGCCGATGGCTGGGAGTAGGGCTACCGGAGAAGAAAGGATTCCTCTGGCATATCTGACACCACAGGCCTCCGAGAGCCTGGGCTCATCATTAGCTGACGCTGAGAGCTCCATGCAATCTGACACCAGGTCATCCCGCCCCTTCCTGCAGCTCAGGCCTCCCCCACTGAGTGGTGCACAGAAAAGTTGGCGATCCGGCTGAGAGAGTCCCAGGCCCTGTTAGCTACGGAACCTGCTTCGTGGTGGCAGCGCCAGGGGTGGCAGGGAACTCGAGTTGCCTTCGCTCTCCTCTCCCGGTAGAAAAGCCTCAGGTCTCTCTAATCCGAAAGACATCCGAGGCCGCAGTAGGCGCAGAAGTGGGTCGCTAAGTGCGGTTAATGGCCTTGGGCCTGCCCAGACACCGTGGCTGACTGGATCCTGGGCGCAGGATGAATCCGGGAGGCATCTCCCACTTCCTGCCAACCGTGGCTTCCTCCGGGGGCGGCCGACTCCCGCTACTGCGCATCTGGGAGAAGGTCCGGGTGGGGAAAGGTTCTGAGGGACGAAACAAGTGTCTGGGGAATAAGGGGAGGGCGCAAACATGGCGAGACCGAGGTTCCGATGGGGGGCGGGGGGCGCAGTTGACCAGTTCCCAGCTGCCGTGTGTCTGAGGAGGAGGCAATGCAGTTCATATCATCTTGAATGGAACCAGTCTTGGGTACTACGAACTCGTCTTGGGCGAGGGGCGGCGTGGACCATCCTTCACAAGACTCAGCAGCTTTTCCTGAGCGCATGTTGTCGGCTGGGCGCAGGGCTTAGCGATTTGCACACATTCTCCTATTGAATTCTCACCAATTACCGGCTTTACAAATGAGGAAACTGAGGTTCAGACAAGTTCAGAAACTTGCCGAAGATCACACAGCCCGTAAATGTGGATGACAGTGCTGAGTGTGGACCCCAAGTGGTCTTATTCCAAATCCAAATTCTAGCTCCAGGCGGCTCCCGAATTCCTCCTTCCTCCACCTCTCTCCCACATCTCCTCCTGCCCCCAGCGTGTGAACAGGTACCGCGGGCCCTCTCTCCTGAGGCCTAGGCTGTTTCCCTCCCAACTCACCTCGTCCACTCGCACCCAACCGTGCGCCGCGGCTTGGGTTCGCGCTTTACCCCACCCGCAGCTTTGCCTCCCGCTTCCCGAACACCCCCTCCAAAGTACGGAGGGTAGAGATGGGGCTCCTCGCGCCCCACCCTGTCCCTGGCACACCACACCCGCCCCTCCCGGGCCCAGCCTGGCCCACCCCTCGGGCCCGCGGTGGCCTTCAGCTAGTGTTTTACCCGCACGCGGGAGAGGCGGGGCCCTCGAGACCTGAAGCCACTTCTCCTTTTGAGAGCACAGCGCCCCCCGCCGGAATTACGGAGAGCTGCAGGCGCGTGTGTCTTGGACTCTGAAAAGTTAAGTTTTCACCGCCCTATTTGGACAGTCTGGAGAAAACCGGGGAAGGTGCAGTGTACACGCTTATGTGTTAAAAACTCCATTTAATTTATTTAAATTCTCTCCAAAACAAAACAACCCCCCCCCCCAAAAAAACCCCAGCCTTGTTGAGCAAGGTTCTAGGCAGGTCCAAGAAAGTTTCAAATCAACTGAAGAATCGATACGGGGATGACAGTGCCGCAGCCCAGGGACGATGAAAATGCTGAAGTTACGGAGGGACTCCACCAAGAGACATCACCATCCCACCCCTGGGAGCACCGGGAGGGTGCAAAGCCACCTGGGCAGGGCCCCGGGGTTAGAAGGGGGAGGTTTTGGTGTCAGAAACATGTCTTCTGTACTCCGCAGTGAGGAGATGACCTTTTACACACATTTGCCTGACATGTCAGAGAAGACGATTTGAAACCAGCTCTTTGTTCATCTTGAAGTTTCCGCGACCGCAGCCTGGGAGGGTAACTGGGCCTGTCCACGACTCCCCAGGCCCAAGCCCAGGACAATCCGATCTCGCGGCCGCCGGAATGGGGCTGGCACGGTCTCCGGGTGAGTGTGGCCCGAGGCGAATCTCGCCCTCGCCTCCCTCTCGGCCAGGTGTGGCTCCTGAAGAAGTGAGCTCCTCGGGAGCCCCAAATCCTGTGGCTTCTTTTAAAGCTCCCCTCTAATTAGAAGCAGCGCTGAAATCACTTGAGTGATTTTATCTGTCATGGGAAAGCAAACCCCAACCCAAACTTCAGTTGCCCATCCCAGAGCCATGGAAGCCCCAATTCTCCCTTTAAAAGTTTTTAATGGAAAAGATAAAGACCTAGGAAACCCCAGACGACTAGGGGAAGGGCAGTGAATTTGGAAAGTGGGAAGAAGGGTCAGAGTTTTATACAGAAGTGTTAACTGTATGAGTGTGCGAGTGTGAGAGAGAGTGTGTATATGTGCAGGTTGTTTTGCTCTCTATGTGGGAGAAGACTATACCTAAAAACCAGCGATGACACAGAATCATGAACGTCTTCACCTATTGAGCAACACTTCATCTGGAATCCAATGCCAAAGCAGCCCTGGGGGTAGGAGACTCGGATCCGCTAAGGCTGACAGTTCCCTGAGCCTCGTAGGCGGGTGGGGAGGTGGAGACGACGACTCGGCCCCACTGCATGTGTCCAGGTGCGCGGGGACTGTCGGTCTGTCCCTTGTCTGGGTCTTGGAATTCCCCAACCTCAGACCCTCACCCTGCGGTGGAGACTCCCCCAACCCAAAACTTCCCAGAGGAGGGAGCCGTGGGATGAGCACGTGGCTGCCCCCACCGCTAGAATGCGAAAACACACTCACACTTGCATGGCACCCAGCACACTCCAGCAGTCAGTCCGCTTCGGTTCCCAGGCCAGGGACTGACCGGGAAAGCGGGTTGGGGCTGTTGGGAAAAGCTGGAGCTGATGGCGAGATTGCCGCGGCTATAAATCCATCACTTCCCAGGTCAGCTCCGCGAGGTGCTGGGACTGCAGCTGGCGGAGTGAATTCCTGGGCCAGCGCGCATGCGTCGGCAGGTAGCAACCCAGCTCTTTATGACCAGGTGAGATGTTGGTGAGCAGGTAAAAAAGGACGATTTGCCTAGGCGATTCCAGGGAGCGAGCCTGGCCGAGCCCTCCAGCCCATGCCCGGCGGGGACCAGTCGCCAGGAGCGCCGAGCTGCGATGTCCATACTTGCCAAAATGGGGGACTGGCAGGTATGGGGGTTTGCCTTGGCTAGGGTTGAGGTGGGCGGGGGTGGAGTGGGGGAGGGGGCCGGGGGGGGGGGGGGGGGGGGGGGGGGGGGGGGGGGGGGGGGGGGGGGGGGGGGGGGGGGGGGGGGGGGGGGGGGGGGGGGGGGGGGACGGTGGAGGGGAGGAAGCGCGGTGGCCCAGGGCAGGGGAGTCGTAGGTGAAGCGCATCTGGCGGCGCCCAGGAGAGCTCCTGGGAGAGAACAGAGACAGGAAAAACGAGCGCAGGCAGTGGCCGTGCGCTGGGGGCAAAGCGCGGCGCCCTCGGGGCCCCGCACCGGGGAAAGTCCGGCGCACGCTCCACAGGTGGCCTGGGGGGTCACTTGTGGTCTGTGTTCCAGCCGTTTTCCCCACCCCCTCCCACCTCAAGTAGAAACTTGGGTGGATGACTAATTCAAGAGGGGGGAGGGCGCAGGGCTGGGGCTGCGGTGCTCGGCGGCGAAGGTTCCCTGCTCGCTGCGCCTTTGGCCTCGCCCTAGACCCCTGGATTCCGCGTTGGGGTGGGGTTCTGGTGCACCTGTCTCTTTTGGTGTCTGCAGGTTTTGGGGACTAAGAGTGTGTGGAGAATGGAAGGGGGTCTGGATGGCCAGGTCACGGCGGTGGGCATGTTCCTTTGGGATATACTTTAAAAAGTTTGCCCAAAGTTTAGCTACCCACTCAGTCTGCTTCCTGAAGTAGGTTTTCGCTGCTTGGGCTAAAAATGAGGTGTATGTGTGAATGATGTGTGTTGAGGGGTCCCGAATTTGCCAAAACCAATGCCTGCCAAATTTGGCCCTTCTAGGCCGCAGGCACCGCACCGCAAGGCTCACTAAGCTTGGATCCTGCTCTTCCTGAGCCCCGGATCCGACCCCAGCCACAGAAGCATTTGCCCAGCGCTCTCCTTCCAACTTCCAGGCATTTTCCCTAGGGGAAACAGGGCAGCTCTGGCCAAGCTGGTGAGGGTATCAGCCTCTCGCCTGTCTCCAATTGCATAATGGGAATTGCTGGGCCCTGTTTTGCCCCAGCCAAGGGAGGCCTGGTTAGGGCCAGATTCTGTGTGCCCAAAAGCATGCAGGACTGTTTGACCCAAATGCCCTGAGCTTCCCAAAGAAAAATCAAGGCCCTGTTCCTTCTAGGCCAGTTCTTTCTCTTGTTTCAGATTTAGGGCATTGAAAGTAAAGTTCAGAGAAGTCCCGTCTTCACTAGGCTCCCTGGAGTAGGAGAAGGGAAGGTGTTTTGCATTTGGGGATTTTTTTCCTTGTACTTATCACTTTTAAAATTGAGCTATTTATATACCCCTCCTTCCGTTTAAACCTCACTAAATGCAGTTTCATCCCCAAGATTAGACTAATTTAGTGGTTTCAGGATGCAAATTCCACACCAAACACAAATCCTGGGAATCCACACCTTTCCCTCCCTGCCCCAGTGGGCTCAAGGCCTTTCCTAACTCTCTTCTGTGGAGGCTGACAGTTTGGAGAGTCCTTTGGTAGCAGTCTTTGGGGTTTTCTCCTTAAACCCAGGTGAATTTCGTGGCAGAATTCCCAGGTGATGAAAAGGCGCCTGCAGGTTCTGCCTGGGACTGGGCCTCCAGGGGGTCCGACTGAGACTTTAAAGCTGGGAGATTGAGGCCTGGAGAGGGAAGGAGGGAGCTGCCCGCCTGGCTCCTGCGGGCTCACAGTTGGGCAAGTGGCGGGAGGCCTGGATCTTGGGTGGGGCCAGCGGATTTGGGCCCCGGAGGGGCCGGATCTGCTGGGCTGGGCTGGGTGAGTTGGGCTCCAGGCTCCCACTGGGCAGTGACAATCGGAAAAAATAGTCATTCTGGCCCCTCGCTGTCTCTTTCTCTTGGTGTATGTCTCTCTCACAAAAATGCTCTTCTGTGCCCTTTCTACGCCCTCACATCAGGCCTGGATCTCCAGCCCCTAACCCCAGGCCTGGCGCTGCTAGCCTGGGGTTCTGGCTGGACCGGAGCATTGACATGCAATGAAGCGACTTATCGTAGTAAAGATGATCACACAAACACTGCTTGGCTGGCTGCAGGGGCTACTCAGGCCTTTCATCAGCGCCCACACTGCAGGCGGCCGCTCAGAGCTCTCAGGTCTCAATCTGCACCTCAACGGCGCCCTCGGCGGGAATACAACAACAGTTTGGCCGCGCTGGCCCGAGTGGAGCTAGCAAGCTTTTGGGCGACGGGCAGTCAGGACAAGGAGAGGAGGGTTGAGATGGGGTCGGAAGGACTTCAACACCAGCCAATAAACAGAAGGAAAGAAAGTGAAACTTAGAGTTCCCTTAGCATGCTGTGGCAATGCTTACTGTGTATAAAAACCCATGCTGTCAGGCCTTGGAATTGGCCTATAGGTCACACTCAGACTGTGGCCTCTGTTGGGAAGGTGTCCATGCTCTGGGCTCAGCTTCTGATTTCCACCCAATGCGCTGTCTGCAGCAGGGCAGGTCGGCAGAGTCTGGCCCTGGAAATTGACCGTTTTCTGGGCGGAGGGTGGCACCAAGCCTTGAGCCCGGTTCAGCCAAGGAATTGTGCTCACCTTCAGGTAGGGAAAGGAAGTGCCCAGGGCACAGGGAGGGTGTTCCTCCAGCTCTGAAGCCCCTTGCCAGCTCTAGCTTCTCCTTAGCTTTTCGAGGGCCTTTGGCCTACTACTCTTCTTGGCTTGGGGAATTTGCTGAGGTCTTCTAAAGGGAGATTTCCTTCTACAGCTTTGGGTGGAGCGTATGTGTTGGGCGAAAGGGGGTTCCTTCCTCCTCCTATCTGCCTTCCACCTGTTAGGGAGCACTGTGATTTACAACATCTTTCATCACTTTCCAGGGATGCCCTGTGGAAATCTGGTAAGCCTGGAGAAACAGGCCCCAGTGAATCAGAGGTCCTTCCTAGAGCAAATTGGAGGCAAGATCTAGTGTTTTAGGGAGTTTGAAGTATTTAACTAAGAGCAAAAGAAGATGGAAACTTTTCTCGAGAATAAATGAGGGAAGCTCAGTTAGAAAAAAATCAATTACTCTGTATTTTAAAGTATCACATTAGATCTCTCTCTCTTTTTTTTCTTTCTTATTTTAAAAAAATCGCTCAAACAGAGGGGGAAAAAGCCCCAAGGAGCGAGCAGGCCCCTGTATGGAGCCGGAGAGCCGGACTGGCCAACCTGGACGAGGGGGTGGCTCCCGGGCCTTCCGGTTCCGCGTCAGCCAGGCTCTGCGCCGCGAGCGCGCCCGCGTTAGTAACATCACCAAATCATGAAGGAACTCTTCCTGCTTTAATTAAAAAGCGGAATCTTGGGAAAACTGGAGCAGATTAACACAGCTAAGAGTTGGTTCCCAACGATTTATTTTGATGCACGCATGAGGCGGTATCTAGACTCGCAGGCGCACACGTCTGTATTTCGGCTCGACTCCAAAAGCGATTGCGCGTCTCCACAGGATTTCTGTATTCTTGTCCACGTCTCACCTAGGAAACCTTAGCCCGAACACCAGGTTGAATCGTCAGTCGGCCCTAGCTTCACACAAACGGGAGGAAAATCACTTAACCCCCGGAGCAAGTAACCTCTTCAGGGTACAACTTTTATTTTACACGCCGCAATTAAGGGATCTCAAACACCAGCCGAGCGACCGAAGCCCTTTGGCAGAATCTCCAACCTGGGGGAAAGCGCAAAGCCAATAAAACTCCTAAGGCGCTGCGGCCCGAGGGGGTGGCTGCCGCGAGCGGAGGCAATCTCTTGTTGGGCAAAAATCCTGGAGCGACTTCGCCGGTCTTGGTTTGGTGGTTATGTTTAATTGCGAAAGGGATAATGATTTCTAATAAAATTGCACGGGGCCAAAAGGGCAGCTCGGATAGTGGCGGCAGGGGCAAGAGAGAAATGCTGGAAGCCGGGCCCCAGGCGTGGCCGCCCAGACCTCGCACAGTGCTGGGCTTCAGCGGACGGCATTTCTGGCGAAAAGGAAGCGGAGAGAAAGAGAGGAAGGGGAGTGGGGTGGAACTGGGCTGGGGGTGGGGGGCGGCGCGGGGGCAGGGGCGCGCGGAGCAGCTCAGGGAAGGTCTAGTTAGCTGGCAAGCCGGCGCGCGCTCTAGTAGCAAGTTCGCGGCTCGGAGAGGCCTTTATACCTGGATTGGAAGGGCCAGCGGCAGATTGCGGTACTGGCGAGCAATTGGACTATTGTTGATATGCTAATGAGGCGATTAGGCTGTTGGTAAAGAGCTGGAAAAGGGAAAAGTTTCTACCATTAGAGGGAGATCTCCGAGCGCGCACGGGCGCTCTTTCCCTTCTCTCCTCCTCCTCGCCCTTCTCCTCCTCGCCCTCCTCCTCCTCCTCGCCCTCCTCTTCCTCCTCGCCCTCCTCCTCTTCCTCGCCCTCCTCCTCCTTTTCCTCCTCCTCCTCCTCGTCCTCCTCCTCCTCCTCCTCCTGCGCTCACCGCCGGCAGCCGGCACTTTGCGCTTACCCAGAGAGTAGCTCCACTTGGGTGTGAGGCGGAGAAGGACTTATCGGTTCACGGCGATCCATGAAAATGCTTTGGAAACTGACGGATAATATCAAGTACGAGGACTGCGAGGTAAGAGCAGCGCCGGCTCAACCATCCTTGCAGCCACAGACTCGGAGCTCGACCCTCCCTCTCCTCCTCCTCTCCTCGTAGCCGGCTGCGAAACGCGGGTGGGACAAACTTTCCGCAGAGCAGCGCCTGCCCCTCTGATTCGCCCGAAAAACGCAGGGGAGAAGCTGCAGAGGGAGAACGTTGAGACGCTCCCTTCTTTTGTTTCCCTACTCGAAGCCGTGTCCTACTTTACCCCTTTTTCTGATCAATTTTGGCTGTCACTAAGAGTGGAGTAGAGGCGAGCCAGGGTTTTTGAAGCAATTGCTGGCAATTGGCACGCGCCTGTGCACTCCGCGTGTCTCTTCAGCTAGACTGTGAGGGCCCAAGTCACCAGAAAGAGAAAGGAAAGAGAAAAAACCCTTTTCCCTCTTTAACTTCCTTTCTGATCTTTAATAGTCCCTCTTCCATTCATTCATTCTTTCTTTCTTTCCTTTCTAAAGAGGTTCTCTTCCCGGATTTGGAGAAGGGACCGCACACTTTGCTCTGAGCTGGGTTGCAACTCCCTGTAAGCGGGTTCAACTTCGGGGTACTGATTCCGGTTGCGGGGCTCGCTCCGGCTTTGCAAGAAGTTCTAAGCAGCTTCTGCCTCTGAGCTACAGGGTTCAAGCACCCCATGGGGTGTGTGTGTTGGGGGTGTGTGTGCTACGCAGAGGCTGCTGGCGGCGGGGTTTCGGAGCACCAGCCCCTGCACCCGCCCAGAGCGACCGTGGGAATATTGGCGCGGCTGCGGACCACCTTCGGTGCCGCGAGCCCGCTGGGCGGATAGAGCGCGCCTCCTTGGAACCCATTTTAAAACCCAGAGTCGCCAGAGCTCGACTTCTTAGGGCAGCTAGGGAGGCCTTTGCGCGACCCGTCCGCCCGCAGGAGGCGCTGGGAACGTTACAATCGTACTGAAATGAGTCCGTGGCAGAGACTGGGGGGAAGGCAGAAGATTACCTAAATAAATAGATGACAGTTTCGACTTTTGCTATATTTTTTTCTTTTTTAGCATTTGGAGCTCGGAATGTTAGGCAGAGAGGTCTGAGTGCGGGCGCAGCGGTGGGGATCTTGACTTCACTTGAAATCAGAAACTGGGTTTATGTGAACGATGTGTCACTCGCTCCCTCCTCTTCTTTCTTTAGATTATTTTATTTTAAATCTTTCTCCTTTCAGGTCCCCCACCCCCTTTTCGTCTCCACCCCTCCCCCCGTAGACGGGGCACGGGGTGACATCCCATGGGTACCGGTGCTTCTCTGGGGGCTCCTGTCGCGCTTGGGGAGGGGCTCAGGGACCCCACGTCAGATCAGTCGCTTTGTTTTTGAAGCCGGGCGGGTGGGGAGTGGTTCGGTCAAGTCGGAATGAAACTGAGTCTCCTAGGACAATTCACAATGTACCCTTTTGGGCTTTGGTCCGCGGCTCGGGCATTTCACTTTCGCAGAGGCCGAAACCCAGCTCCAGGTGCAGGCGCCCTGGGCGGGCGGGGTCCGAACCTCCGCGGGCTCTAGGCGCCGACGGGACGGGGGAGGGAGTGAGAGGGGTGAACTTGCTCCCCCAGAGGGACCCTGTGGGGGCGCGTGTGAATGTGTGTGTGAGTGAGGCCAAAAGAGATGAGAAAGGAGAGAAAGAGATGAATAAAGTCAAGGCCGTTTCAACAACTTTGGCGGCCGTGGCCGGCAAGCGCCCGAGCGGGGATTTCGGGTTTCCGAGCTGGCTTGGGGCAGTCTAATTGTGCCCGGGCTCTGCAGGGACACGCAGGAGGCGAGGAGCCGCTTGTTCTGACAACCCGGCGTGCAGACTGGCAGCGGCGGCGCGCCGGGAGAGCTGGCCGTGTCATCTGGGGAGGCGTCGGGCGGGAGTGGCTCAGCCAGTCGGACGGGTTTGTGCGGGGAGCGGGGAGCCCGTGCCAGCGGCGCCCGGGTTGGGCCGCCTCGCGTCTGTGCGCGCCCGGGCCGCATCCCGGTTCCCTCTACTGGATTCCCGGCCCGGGAGAGCGGAGGGCAGCGCAGCAGCGGCCGCGGAGCGCACTGCCCCGGCGTCCGAGGGAAGCTCGAGAGGAGGTCGAGGAGAGGGCCGGCGGAGCGGGCGGGCCGGCCCCGGGAGGGGCGCCGGGTCATGGAGGAGCCGCGCGGCAGCGGGCAGCCGAGTCCCGAGTCCCAGGCCCGGCTGCGGAGCGGAGGAGCCCGCGGCCGGAGAGCGCCGGGACGAGCCTCCCGCGCGGAGAGCCGGATGAACGCCCAGACGCGGTCCTCAGCAGCCCCTGCCCGCTACGCGCGACCCCCGCCGCATCCCGAGGTCTGCCCCAGCCTTTTAGGTCTGATTGTCCGCGCTCGCCTCCTCTCCCCTTCCTCCTCCCCCGCGGCCTCCTCCTCCCTGCGCTCCGGCTCGGCCCCCTCCTCCTCCCCCTCCCTCCCTCCCTCCCTCCCTCTTTCCCTCCCTTCCTCCTCTCGGGCTCTCCCTCCTTCCCTCCCTCCCCTCTCTCCATTCCCGGCTCCTCTCCCTCGCCCACACTTTCTTTCTCACACTCGCACGCAGGCACATTCTCCCTCTCTGCGCTCTCTCCCTCGGTCTCCCTCTCTCCCTCTTCCTCTTTCACTTTTGCATGCCCTGCAACCTTTTAAAATGTTGCCCCTTCCCTGTGATTCGCCAGACGCCGCGCCGCGGCCCCCCGCGCGCTCGCCCGCTCCCTCTCTCGCCCGCTTTTTGTCTCCGGCGCTCCCGCTCCCCACCTCCGATTTGCTACACTGAGACTCCCGTCAATGGACTGCATTGAGAGCCGGCTCCGGCGCGAGTTGCCTCTCCGCTTCACGCTCGATTTCCAGGCATTCTTCCCTTATTAAGTATTCGTGTAATATTAATAGTCATGAATATCTGCTATTAGGAGGCTCCAGGAACGCTGCCCAGCGCGGTTATTAGAAGCTCAAGCGAAGCCGCCGCTAAGAAAAGAGGGGGAGACACGGATTAAGGAACACGCGCACACACACACACACACACACACACACTCGCATCACTTTTTCCTTTTTGGGGTTTTTTCATTTTTTAAAGAACTTTGAATCCTAACCAGTCACGGCAGGATAGAGACCGTGGGTTCGACCAGCTGAAGGCGCCGCGCGAATCGGTGGTTCAAGTTCGGATGGATCCGAGCCGGGCTCCCGCGCTCGGGGGAGCGTCGGCGCCGTGACCGGAGTCCTGGGTGGCGCGGGGCTCTCGGCGCCTTTTGTGTGGGGCGCGCTCGGGCGGCAGGGCAGCCGGGCGCTCCAGGCTTGCTTGTTTTTTTCCACCCTGACTCGTTACCCCAGACTCTTCGCAGATGTTAGTTCACAGTTTTTCAGCTATGGTGAGTCCCACCCCCACCCCCATCCCTGTTTCCTTAGGAATTCTGTTCTGGAAACCTGGTGCCGCGGAGCTGCCTGAGACTTAGGGTTTCACGCCCAGGTTTCCTTCAGGACACCCCCTCCATTTGCATTTCCCCCCTTTCCTCCTTTCTCTCGCTCTTTTCCATCCCTAAACCCAATGCATTGCCACCCCCAGTCCCCGCTCGCCCTCCCGGTGCACGCAGACCTACCTCGCCGCTGCTTCCCAAGGCGTGTTTCTCGCCGCGTTCATCTTTATTTCCTTGAGTCTTCACTTGTTCCCGAGACGTTCTCAACATTTGATGCTTAATCTGTCTGCAGAAAAAGCGTAGCCCGGTGTGTCCCCTACCCTTGGGGCCTGCGGCTGAACCTCCGAAGGTTCGCATTCCCTGAAATCAACTCAGTTCGCTTGTTTTGCAAGCGAATTGCAATAGAGGAACACAAAGTCAGGCATTTCTTCTGCCCTTTGGGGCTGGGGTGGAAGGGGCGGGGGCCTCCGCCCCGGGGTGCACCTTTCTCTTTTAAACCCAGTAAGGCTGAATCTTTATATTCTAAACCTTGACTTGATGTCCCCCTCTCCTCATCCGTATCATAAATCTACTCTGTCGAGAAAAAGGCTCTTAACTGAGGAAGCGAAAAAGACAGACCCCCGATCCTGCAGTTAAAACCTTCTTTAAGCTGGTAATTTAAACGTGTGTTTTCGTTACAGCCCCTCTGCGAAATATGTTTTTATTTAAATAGTCATGAAAGGGTAATAGTCTTTGAAGAACGTTTATGATTTTTTTCCTGCAAATAAATGAAAGAAAGTAAACAATAACGCGGTGGCAGACAGGTTCCAATCCAGGGGAAAAGAAAAGGCCGCTTCTGCTGTTCAATATTTAAGGAACTTTCGTTTGGCTCAAGAGAGGTTTCACACCGCAGTTTAACCGGCTGTATTCCAGACCTTTTTCTCCTTTTCCCCCCTTTGAAAGAAACGCCTAGGGAAAATCTCTTGTGCCCCTGCGTTTACACAATCTAATTCCTCTGCGTTTTTGGAAGGGCCTGTTTCTCCTCTGGGATATTTTCTGAAATGAACAACTTAGAACTGATTTTTTTCGGCGGCCTGACGACGGGAGCAGGCGATTTCCGACGCAGGCTTGCCGAGTGGATTTTATGTGGAGAGCTGTAACTCGACGCCTGATGTCTTGCTCTTTCCCCTTCCTCTCGCTCTCTTCTAGGACCGTCACGACGGCACCAGCAACGGGACGGCACGGTTGCCCCAGCTGGGCACTGTAGGTCAATCTCCCTACACGAGCGCCCCGCCGCTGTCCCACACCCCCAATGCAGACTTCCAGCCCCCCTACTTCCCCCCACCCTATCAGCCTATCTACCCCCAGTCGCAAGATCCTTACTCCCACGTCAACGACCCCTACAGCCTGAACCCCCTGCATGCCCAGCCGCAGCCGCAGCATCCAGGCTGGCCCGGCCAGAGGCAGAGCCAGGAGTCTGGGCTCCTGCACACGCACCGGGGGCTGCCCCACCAGCTGTCGGGCCTGGATCCTCGCAGGGACTACCGGCGGCACGAGGACCTCCTGCACGGCCCACACGGGCTTGGCTCAGGACTCGGAGACCTCCCGATCCACTCCTTACCTCACGCCATCGAGGATGTCCCGGTAAGAGGCCGCGGGCCGTGTGGGAGGGAACGCAGCTCCCTGCTCACCTACCCCCAGAGAAGAGATCGGAAACTTACGGCCGGTGGGCCTGGGTTTTTCCCAATGATACCTTCTTTTAAAAACATTTTATTTTACGGGAGGGGGGGGGGCGTTTTGAGGAGCCACATAGACAAACAAATTAAGAAATTAAAAAAGTAGTTTCGAGTTCTGCCTCCAGAACAATGGTTCCCGGAGCTCCCTCAAACAATGCCTGCATTACCATTTCCACCAACACAGAAATCAATCAGACGAATGTCGCTATTAACAATATCTTCCCCTCTCAACGACAGTAAACTGTTTCAATTGCGAGAGGATCTAATTCTACCGCTGAGTCTGGCGTGGGGATTTCTCCTTCTGGGAAAGATGTTAAATTCAACCAAAGGAGCTCATTAAATGCCCTCGAAATGTAAAAGAAAGTGTAAAAACATACTAAGAAGATCATTTCAACCAGATTTTATAAGCACCAGTGAAATCTAAAAGTTATGCATACACCCTATTATGATTGAAGAAAAGTAAGTAGCAAATCCAAGCAGGGGGACATTAAAATGCAGCCTTCTTCTCTTCCTAGGGGTGCTAAGTGGTGACCTCATAAATCATTAGCTGGGTTCCCAAAGCCTATCAGAACCTGCTACACCCTATATTAAATTGTTTTGAGACTGTTGGGTAATATGTCGAGTTCTAATTCAGTTATCAATAAATGCAGTTTAAAATGATTTCTAAATAAGCATGGCATTAACACATTTACTATTTACAATGCAAACCAGGCTATTGATAATTTGAAAACACTTTCTGAAATCAAACTTAAACCGGCATCTCTGCTTCAATTCTATATATTTATGGTTTCCTCACAACCTTACTGAAATGGAATTAGAGCAAGCCAATAATTTTATTAAAGCCGTAAAGGCCTCTGTTAAAGCTGCTTTTCTTTGGAGAGGAAATGTATCTGGATGTGATTTTTGTTAAAATGCTATTTCAAATTACTGCATCAAATATTGCAGCAGTATGTCCGTTGACAGTTTAATGATTACTACATGAGATTGTAAGGAAAATGGTCAGATGAACTTACCTGCTTGCTTGGTGAATTTAAAACTTT
Organism: Indri indri; assembly: GCA_004363605.1. Classification (NCBI taxonomy): domain Eukaryota; kingdom Metazoa; phylum Chordata; class Mammalia; order Primates; family Indriidae; genus Indri; species Indri indri. The sequence goes on along the minus strand of RJWJ010015379.1, from coordinate 18,086 downwards.
AAGTTCCATAGGAAAATAGAAAATTTATTACATCTCTCATTTAGCCCAGTTAATCACTGAAATTTGTTGGTTCTATTTAGCAGCCCGTGCATGGAAAGTAGGAAAGTAGGTTTGCTAAGGTTGCTAGTAAGCACTGTAAGACGTGTGTGTGTGTGAGTTTGTGAGAGAGAGAGAGCTCCATCACACTTACATGGCTTTATAAACTGATAGTGAATTTTTTGGAAATAAAATGAGAGGAGAAATAATTTGTAACAGAGCAATTTTTAAAAGAACTGGAAGTTATGATCATTTTAGTTCCCTTTCCCAAAGAGTCTCTGAATCGTTTTCTTTGCCTGTCCTTTGGAAATAATTGAATTGCAAAATAATGTTGCAAGCTTCTTGAACTACAGTGAATTAGAATTGCTCTGCTTTGCAAAAATTCCAAGGTAGCTGGTGTGAACTCTTAACACCTGTATAATCACTCTGGTGAAATTGGTCAGTAGGAAAAACCCACCAAAAGATTAAATAAAAACAAGAAAACTCAGTGCTGCTCTTCCCTCTCCCTCCCCCACCTTTTAAGAAAAAAAAATTCTTTCAAAGGAATTTGGGTCAAGAAAAAGGTTGTTTTCATTTTTTTCCATTGCTGCAACAGTTAACCTTTAATAAGAATGACTTCTAAATATTTTTAAAAAATCAAATCGATAGTGAAAATTATTTAATCATTAATATCTCAGTGGGGTTTTAAACCTAACAGTCTTCCCTGTATGGACAAGGTCTAGAAATAACACAAATAAAAGTATTATGCCACACTACATTTACTTTATGGGTTTAGGGTGCATGCATAAAGGGATCATATTTCCCCATATAGTTAAAACACAAGAACTGCAGCAGTAGTCATTTCTGAACATTTCTCAATTTAATTATACTTAAATCCTGAAGCACTTTAGGCAAGTTACAAATGAGAGCATTGAGTATAATAAAACCTGTAATAAAGCAACTTAGTACCATCCACCCGGAATCATTGCGATCAGGCACAATTAACAGGAGCATAAATCCAAGACAGAATGGAAAATGTTCAGATCAGTATTATTGTTGGACAAAGACTAGAGAAGGAAGTAATAGTTTTTTAAATGGTAATGCCTGTGTTTGGTAACGATTGCAAAATCTTCTATCTCAGCAGCCCTGGTGCTAATTTGTAAACACAGCCAGACATTATATTGCCTGTCAGTTTCTGCATTAGAAAACATGATTTCATTTTACTTTCTAATCACGTTTGACTCTAGTGTGCACGTATACCCATCCATCTGTAAAAGAAAAAAAAAAAAAAGGAAAAACAACCCACACCTACAAACCTGCTGCTGGACAACAGGAAAGCAACCTCAGAGGTTTTTTGTTTTTGATCATTTTCATATTCCTGCCATATTCAGCTTAGGCAGCAGTCTTTTAAAAAATTTATTTGGAGATTTCCATAAGGTGTGTGTATATGCGTTTGCTCCTTATTAGGCCACCTAAACGTTTTCCAACACCCTCCTGTTACTCCCGCCCCTGTCATTTCTATTGTGTTTCTCTGGCTTTTGCTGCCTGAACACCTAAACTGCTGAAGTCCAAAGCCACTGAGGCACCAAACTAAAGCTAGTGCATTTCTAAATGTTGATCTGACTGTGAGAAAGATTAGGTGCTCCAAAACTTGATTTAATTTCCAAAGAAAGTTTTATTCCCCACTCCCTCCCCCTTCAAACATAGATTATTTGCTGGGGCAGGAGATATTGGACATGGATGTTCAGTGAAACCTCTTGAGTTGCAAAGCCCCAAATTCCAATAAGCCAAGAAGAGATGTTTATGTATAAATGTCATCATACAGGAGGGGGAATTTCGATTCTACACCTTTCCCTCCCCCCATCTTGCAGGGAATATTCATTTCCTTTTGTTTTGATTATACACTTACATCCATGTGTATCCTTTTGTTGCAGCATGTAGAAGACCCGGGTATTAACATCCCAGATCAAACTGTAATTAAGAAAGGTAAGCCATTTCCTTCTGCATTCCAAGCATGTCCTTACAGGCAGAGTGCTATTTAAAAGAACTTGCAGAGCTGTATTTATTTTTTTCAAATAGGATTTCCTAAAGGCTCAGAATTAGCAAATAGATAGGCATAGAACACCAATGCTTAAATAATCGGGCTTTCAGTATCTTGGTAATGGCAATAGGCTAGCTTTGTTCTGATTCATGATTTGACCACTTAATTTAGTTTAATGATATTTGGACAAACACATGAAATGTGCAATAGTTGAACTGATTTGGAAACAGCATTTCAATTTTGAAACAGATTTAGTTAATCCATTGTGTGAAGTGGAGTTAAGGCCACGAGGGTTAAGAAGTATCTAATACTAAAATAGTACAAATAATATAATATTAATATAGGGACAGATGATAAAGGCACTCTTTAACAGAGGAAAAAACCCTTTCATGTTCTTCAATTTAGTTTCTTGTTAGCTGTTTCAGTTTAAGGGTTTCAAAACTTTGTGAATTAGGTTAACAAAAATTTAACTTTGGTTGAAATTAGCATCTTGAAGATATCAGGATTATTAGCATACTTGTTCAGAGCAGAAATTGTTAGAAAAGTGTCAAGTGATTTGGATGGATTCGTAACTTGTATTCTGTTTAGTGAGTAGAAATAAAGTTTACTGAATTAATTGCTATTCACTCCTGGTAGCGGCTTTTTTTTTTTTTTTTTGGTTATGGTGGCGATGTTACATTTCAGGATCCTAGGCACCACCAGAGGACGATGCTATATAAAACTGTTCTCATTTCTAACCCCAATCAGTATATTGTTAGCTAGTTTAAAGTTTCATTTTTGCATCTGTGAAGACTTTGTCACGTCAAATTAGATGTGCAAGGGATAAATCTTAAGAGATGCTCTTTCCAAGTCGACATGATAATTGGCTCTTTTATTAGTAATCTCTCAAGAGTTCGTTTAACTCCTATTGTCTCTATTAGCCTCCCCAGAGCTATTAATGTCACAAGTGATCTATCCAAAACCTAGAGCCTGCCACCTCCCCATGTCTAGAATATCCCCATTAAGGAACGCATGAGGAGCCTGTGATGAGAATGTGTGCATACTATATGTCTCTCCAAGTGGAATTTTAAAATACAAATGCATACTGTACTTAAATGGGTTGTGAATGCCTCTGAATTACATTGGTGTTGAGAAATGCAAGGCATTAGTATACTTTCTGCTGGTCTTGAATTTTTTTCTAACAATGGTGGGTCCAACAATAAAGAGCTTATGGTTTTAACTAGGAAGAATATATCCATCCCCCCTTCCCAAAGGCGCCTAAGTGGAGAGAGACCATTAAGTATTTGCTCAACAAAAGGGCACATTGCTGTATTCTACAGTAGGCCTTTTCCTCATCCCCCCACCCCCAGTTCAAAACTGAGCTTGGAATGGATCTCTGAAACTGAGTCTTTTTCAAAATTGAACATAGGAAAGGCCCTATTTATCAAGATGGGACATGTGCGATGTGAATCCACAACAGAATCCGCCGCTTCCCAGCTTGGTGCCACAACTGAAAGGCTCATTTACAAGCTGCTTTAGCCATCTAAACTGTTGACTGATTTTAATAATAGGTCTTTGAAGCAAATTTTCCCCAACACTAAACCTCTCACCCCGCAAAACCCCCGAAGTACACATAACTTGCGCTCGCTTTGCAAATGTAACCCCCACCCCTGCACACTAAACCCGTGCTCCTGCAACCTGTCTGGGGCCCACTTCGCTCGGATGCTCAGAGTCGAAGGGGTCACAATTTTATCACCCATCTCTAGACAGCACCCTTGGAGAAGAGGAAAGGCTCAAGGCAGAAACGCAGGCCGGCCCCACTGGGGGCGGGGCGGGCCGCCTCCTCGCCGCCGCGTGAGGCAGAGGCTCGATTCCTAGGGAGGGAGTAGAGCACGGACTAGAAGGGAAGTTAGAACGTGCGAGAAAGAGCTACAGAATTTCACAGCTGGACGGGAAGAAAAGCCGCAGCTGCGGCCCAAGCCTTGGAGCCGGCCCTGGGGCAAGGGCCGAAGTAGGGTAGGACTCGAGGGATCCTTGACGCCCACACGCAGCCTCCCCGTCTGTCTCCGCAGGCCCCGTGTCCCTGTCCAAGTCCAACAGCAATGCCGTCTCCGCCATCCCTATTAACAAGGACAACCTCTTCGGCGGCGTGGTGAACCCCAACGAAGTCTTCTGTTCAGTTCCGGGTCGCCTCTCCCTCCTCAGCTCCACCTCGAAGTACAAGGTCACGGTGGCGGAAGTGCAGCGGCGCCTCTCACCACCCGAGTGTCTCAACGCGTCGTTGCTGGGCGGAGTGCTCCGGAGGTGAGGCCCGCCACGGCCCCGTGCGCCCCGCCCCGCGGCCGGGGGACACATTGCGCCTGCGCCGGGGGGGGGGGCGCGGCGGCGGCGGCGGCAACCGCAGCGCAAACGAGCGTCGCGCCGCGGCTCGTCCTTCGCGGGAAAAGAAAGAGGCGGGGAGAAGAGCGTAGAGCTGAGTGGGTGGAATCTGGGGGCGGGGCGAGGCGAGGCGGCGCGCGCCTGCGCTCTCCGACGCCTTTCCGCGCGCTCCGGATTTCTGGTGCGCGCTCTGTCTGCGGCCGGGCGCTTGCCGCGTCCTTCGCGCCCCCCTCCGCGCGCACGCGCAGCTTGCTCCGCCGCGGGCTCAGTCCCGGCGGTCGCAGCCGTGGGGCGCCGTGCAGCCGCCTTTTCTCTCTGCGCGCACCTTGCAAGCCTAAGAAAAGCTCCTCTCAGGCTCTTCGCTTTACCTTACCTCTGTGTAGGGTCTCTGACGGCAACTGGCCGTTCCTTGTGTAGGGTCTTAGTCGAATGGCTTTTAACCAAAGGAAGAGAATGGTTTCTTTTTGAGTTCGCACGTCGTGCCCCTTAGTCACTGTCACCTCAAGACCCCCCTGCTGGAGGCGCTCGCATTTGATGTTTCCAGTTTACCATTTGGGCCCCTGATGTGTGCTAGGCTGGGCGCGGGCACGTTTACGTGCGTGATGTAGTCGCTACCAATGAATACATCTGTTACATACCTAGCCAATAATTCTTACCTTATCCCTGCAAGGTCTGAATGATTCATTTAGTAGATACGATTTTATACGAGTCAGCAAGGTAAAGCACCTTCCCTCAGGGCAGGTTTCTCCCTGCTGTGGGCTTTCTCCTCCTAGGATTCCACTCATTGTGAGTTGTGGGGCTTCTGTTGAACTTGCCGGATAATATGTTTCTTCTTCTTTTCCTCTTTCTCCTTAAATAAAACCAAGAACTTCACTGTTTTTACTTTTATTCATTTATCTATTTGTTTATGCACCAACAGTTCTACTCTGGTAGGTACACCCCATACGACTCCCATAAAGATCATTGTTTGGAAGGTTTTAACATCGACCATTTTAATCTTCCTCCTTCACAGTCATTTCTGCTCTCCCTTTGTAATCTTCCACTGACACAGATCTTTTCTCTGCCCTCTGCTTTTTCCTCCCCTTCCCCCATCCCCAATATTGGAGACTGTTTACCTAGGGGAGTATAATCTAATCCACACAATTAAAGAGCACTTGAGTAGGGAATAAAATCTGAAATTAATTAATTTGCTGTTTTATTTAAACAATTTATCTTAACCACTTTCTGATTATTGGAGTCTATTTAGACATCTGTTTAGAACCGCCTCCATTGTCTCTGAAATCAGTGAAATTTTTAGAGGCTGATATCAGCCTTTGACATTTCCAGTTAGGCTGGTGACATGGCATGTAAACAGTTGGTGAAATGAATTTCCCATTGGTACTAAAGCCAGAGCAAGAAATGTGAGAGTGATGATAACTTTGGTTACTCTGAACAACCTAACAGCAGATCTTGCAAAGACAATTTAAAGACCCCATTGGGATTTGTGTGATTGTAACAGCAGGGAAAATATACAGTAATCAGTTGAACTCGAGAATACCTCAAACCCTAGAGATCAGAGCTGTGTTTGTTTGTTTGTGGTTCTTCTTTAGAGAGTTGGGAAATCAAAACCTTTCAACCTGCCACAAAAGTTGCAATAATAGCTGAAGGGGGGAGTGCTTTACAGTTTAACAAGCATTTATCGCCTATGATCTTTCTGTACCATTTCTTCCTAGGTTCCTTCCTTTAAATGTCTTGGGGCTATCTTCTATTTTTAAAAGCCCATTTTAGGAAGCTTTCAAAATGATTTTTTTTTTAAATGTGATGCAGAGCAACCCAATGTTTTCTAAATCCCTTTCTTGAATATATTTGTGAAACAGGGCGAAGTCTAAAAATGGAGGAAGATCTTTAAGAGAAAAACTGGACAAAATAGGATTAAATCTGCCGGCAGGGAGACGTAAAGCTGCCAATGTTACCCTGCTCACATCACTAGTGGAGGGTAAGCGAATCCATTTGCTAACTAGAAGGGAACTGCCTTCTGGGAAAATGAGTAATATTTAGTGGCTAGATGTTTGGTTGTATTTTGTATCAATTGGGCAGTTTCATCTTTCCAGAGATTATAGCTGAAAGTGAAGGGAATTCTTTCATGGTAAAAAAAAAAAAGCTGTTTGCGTATATTTCTGTTCTTTTCTTCATCTCTACCACAAAATTACACCTCAGACCAATTCTGACCTCAACAATGCACAAATTTAAGAACTGCACATTGTCCAAGTTCCTGTCTCCTTTAAAGAGCTCAGCAGTAAATCACTTAAGTTATTCTGACATCTGCGTTTGAGAAATGCGTGACCATTACTTCCTGAATTAATTTGGGAATCTTTGACCTGCATCCTGATTTAAGACCATCCTGAAAGCTCAGGGTTATATGCCCTTTTTGGGTTTTGTTTTCCAAACATATGCTTCCTTATCTCATGTTCAATTGTGCTTCTCTCCTGGAGGGGAAGAAAAGTGAGCAATTTTTGACTTTGGATTGTTTGGATATGGAAAGAAAAAAGAAATATAAGCATTGCAAAAAGTTTCTCATGGCAGTTTTTAACACACGTACATACTTCCAAGCTCCTCAAAGCAAAAGGCCAAACCTTGTCCTCACTCCCTGCTCTAGATAAACTGTCACCGGAATCCACTCACATTCCTACTTTCTCTAGATTCCTAAGTTTTTCTGATACAAAATTGGCTTAAGTTTGGAATGAATGGATAGCTCTCTTGTGTTTTTCTTTGTGTCCCATTGTAAATGTCTCATGCTGATAGAAAAAAAAGGCACTTGAAAGTACAGGGCAGATTTAAAAACTAGCATTTATATTTAAAGAAGGCATTTTATCTTATTTATATCTTGTATTCGAGGAGATATATTACACTTGAATTCAAGTTCTAGCTTTGTAAATTACTAAAGAAAAGTTTGCAATCATGTATTCGAGGAGGAATCCTATGAATTCCATTTGTTAATGATGTCAAAGATGATAATAATAATTGTTTAAAAAATCAGCAATTGTTTTGTGACAGAAACTCAACTACAGTGGCATTTTAAAAATAATAACAGTACAGGGAGTGCTCACTATTCATACCCCAAAAGAATTATACACCAAGAAAATGGTAGTGGTGGCTTAGGGTGTAGCGTGAGAGTTAGCCTGAGTTTGAGGGTTGAGTGCTGTAGCAGGGAGGCAGTTTCTGGAGAACTGTTATTGTTTGTGATCCGCTCCATTTTATGGAAACAAGCTCTGCGGAGAGGGCTTTGATGCTCTAATTGGCGCATGCGTTCTTCCGGAGCTGGAGCTAATGGCAGGAAGCCCTGCAGTAAAAACCAACTGGTTCAGGAAATTAAAACCAAAGATTCGAAAATCAACAACACAGACAGACTCAGTGGAGTGACCCTCAAATCCTCTTGGTTAATCGGTTTGGATGAACAGATAATTATATGTGATCAAGTTAAAATGTAACCCTCAGTTGTTCCCTTGCAGAAAAGCTCAAGGAGTAATTATGAATATCATTTATGAATGTGTTGATAGGTGTGAGTTTGGAATACAAGAAACGTTTAAAAAAAATTGGGGAAAATGTCATTCAGGGTAGGGGATGAGACCGGATGTTGGTGGATGGGATTTACATTTTCAAGTGTTCTTGGCCTTCTAGAACAAGTGGTTTGTTTTCCTGGTAAACGCATCCACCAGATCCTCCAGAGAAGGAAATAAAATGCATGAAATGAGAAAACAAGTAGTTTGTATTTCCTTCGACATCTGGGTTAAGGAAATGAGGGAGTGGGGAGGAGGTTTGGATCCCCAGTCTTCATTCTCTTGCACTGGCTCCCTGCTCTCACCTCTTGCCAGGAGAAGCTGTCCACCTAGCCAGGGACTTTGGGTACGTGTGCGAAACCGAATTTCCTGCCAAAGCAGTAGCTGAATTTCTCAACCGACAACATTCCGATCCCAATGAGCAAGTGACAAGAAAAAACATGCTTCTGGCTACAAAGTAAGGCATTTACCTCTGCGGGGTCTCTCTGGCGTCTCATTGTCAAGAGAAACAAAAATCATCATTTTCGCTCTTCCTTTTCTCCTCTTTTCCCTTTGTGTGAATCAGCTTTGTTGCTGCAAATATTGAAGTTACAACAAAATTTTATAAACCATAATCTATGTTGGGCAAAGTGGAGTGTGCCTGCAGTCCCAGCTACTCTGGAGGCTGAGACTGGAGGATCACTTGAATCCAGGAGTTTGAGACCAGCCTGGGCAACAGAGTGAAACCCTGTCTCTTAAAAAAATAATAATAAAGTAAATCATAATCTTTGTTAAAAGGGAAATACAGGTGGGATTGTTAGTGTGCTCCCATCTTTTTCCTCTCATCTGTTTCACCCTCTCTCTCTCTTTTTTTTAATTAATGTGTATGGGGATGCAGTGTAGGAGGAGTTTAATTGAAGCTGAGGGGAGATTTGTGTCAGTGTTTCAGAAAGACAAGAATCAAATCCTCAAAGAGGTAACAGACTTGCTTGCCTGTATCAGTTTTTGTCTCGTATCAATATATTCTCCAAGGGCAAATATTAAGCAGTGGCCTGCAAAATGTGCAAGCCAGAAGCTGTCCTAGTTTTAACCCTAATCCCTTATTCTATTTCTCCCTCCTTGAAGGTGCTACACACACGCACACACACACACCCACATAAGTTTTAGCCTACAGGCAAAATGTCAGATAGGTTTCAAAATGGCCCAAGTTATATTCCCATCGGTGCCTGGGCTGAATAGGCTTCTCCAGGTGGTGTGTGAAAAGAAAATGATTGTTTTGATATGTTTTCTGGAAATTAAAAGGCTTGTTTGGAAGCCCTTAATTATCAAAGTTGATGTCACAGGAGGTCATGGAACCAGAGGGCAGAAGCTGAGGCCTTGGGTGGGACTGTTTCTGGCCTGGGGACATCAGCTGGCCTTGAAATGGGGAGCCAGCCAATGGTCCCCACTGTTCGTCCTCTCCACCCCCACCTCCCCAGGCCAGGCTGCTGCCCTCCAAGGAAGGTCCCAGCTAGTCCTTGCTTCCGGATTCAGGGACAGAGCTTCCTGTGTGCAGGCCTCATCTGCCTGTATTTCTGACTTTTCAAGACCTTTTCTGAAATTTCAACTTTTCCCTTTCCCTTAGCTTCCTAAGCACACCCATATTCACAATTTCCCTAAAGAATTTGTATTTTGAGGTGTGTGAGAAAAAAGGAGGAATGGGAAATTGAAATGTCTATTTCTTCTTCCCAAACACTATCTTGATTTATCTCCAACTTCATATTTTTTGTGCCTTTTTTTTAAAGGCACAATAATCCCAAGCAAAGTTTTGCCTTTCTGTCCAAATTCAACCTCATTTGATTTGAAGGTGAGTAAGTGGAAACTCCATTCCACAAACTGCTGCTGAGGTCTGTCTAGAGGAGCAGGGAAGAGGGTCTCTATGATATTTTGAGTAGGAAAACTAATGGCTGCATCGTATTGGGGAAATGCTTGTTTCTCACTTCTGGTCTATTTCCCTTTTCTTTCTTTCCCTTCCAATGTGTGAAGTATTTCCCTGTGTTTAGGATGTTTGGTGTAAGGGAGAAACATGGGGATAGAAGTTTGGCATCTTTGAGGGGGGTGTGTGAGAGAGAGAGAGAGAGAGAGAGAGAGAGAGAGAGAGAGAGAGAGAGAGAGAAGGGGGTGGGGAGAGAGTCAATTGTGAAAGTAGGAAGGCCATGCATTTAAAAAAGGAGAGATGATTCAGTGGACACTGAGAGGTGATTGGATCTCCCAGCTTGTGGCCACCAGTCTGTCTGTCTCTGTGGCCTTGGGTCATGTCAGGTGCCCGCTGGATCCAGGCAGAGGTAACCGCAGGGAGAGAGGTTCTCTCTGCTGCCGCTGCTGCCTAAAGGGGATCTCATGTCTGTCTCTCTCTGCTCCACTTGTGCTGCAGACAGATATGCAAAGAGTTCACTGACCTGCTGGCTCAGGACCGATCTCCCCTGGGGAACTCGCGGCCCAACCCCATCCTGGAGCCCGGCATCCAGAGCTGCTTGACCCACTTCAACCTCATCTCCCACGGCTTCGGCAGCCCGGCTGTGTGCGCCGCGGTCACGGCCCTGCAGAACTATCTCACCGAGGCCCTCAAGGCCATGGACAAAATGTACCTCAGCAGCAACCCCAACAGCCACACGGACAACAGCGCCAAAAGCAGTGACAAAGAGGAGAAGCACAGAAAGTGAGGCTCTCCTCCCGCCCCGCCCCGTCCCGCGCCTCACCTGCCCTCGCGCGCCCGCCCTCTCGGTCCTCCCCCACCCACTGCCCCCGGCGGGTGACAGCTCCGGGATCAGCAACCCTTTCTGCTGCTGCTACTGCTGCTGCTGCTGCTGCCGCCGCCGTCGCCGCCGCCACCGCCGCCGCCGCCGCTGCCGCTGCCCTTCGGTCCTGCTGAGTCTCTGGGACTGCTCTCTCGACTGTCAGTGGGGCAGCCGCTGCCAACTCGGCCTCAACTTCCCCATCAGCACCAACACCCCTTTGCCCTAAAGTGGAGCCTAAGAGAACAGAACAGGCCTTGAAGCCAGCAAAGAAAAGTTCTGTCGAGTTTGTGAACCTTTTTTTTTAAAAACAAACAAACAAACAAACAAAAACAACAAATCAACAACAAAAAATTTAAAAACTTTTTTTCTAAAAAAAGAACGTAAAATTAAAAAAAAATTATATGAGCTTCATGGGACTGATTCACCACCTTCCCTTACATACTTCAGTTCAGATTGTAGCCATACTTAAAAAAAAAAGCAAAAAGGATAATGACATTTTTATCAGTATTGTGAATAAACTTGAACACAAATACACGAAGTTCCATGTTATGTCTTCAGTTGTAGAAGTTTTTCCTCTTCGAGGTAGAGCAACCAACTTGAACCTTCTCTGGCAACACGATTCAAAGTTATATAAGGGAATCAGTGTTCACGTCTCTGTATATATTTATTTATGTGTAATTTAATGGGAATTGTAAATATGGTGAGTCTGTTTTCAGCCTTTTTTTTTTATTTATCTGGTGATCTCGTTTACCTCTTGTTTAGTGGGTTTTGAATCTTCCCTATTAGTTCTTCATGTGGTTCATGGTACTTATTTAGAAATCCAAGGTTTGGGGGATTTTTTTTTTCTCTGGGATTCATGAATTTAGCCCTGTTGTAGCATGTTAAAGGCGACAATGGAACAGCTGGACAAATAAAAAAATAAAATTTTATATATAATTAGTATTATTACATTTAGCTTTTCATTGAACTGAAAGAAAAAAGTGATATTGGACCCTGGAAAGATTTTTTAAACTTGAGTAGTTAATAACCCTTCTTTGTATTGTAGGGAGAAAAAAAAGTTTATTTTATTCCACTATTCTCCCTTAAAAGCATCATTTGAGCAATAAATGAATATTGTGTTTAAGCCAAGGGTTAGGGAATTTTCCTCTCTCTCTCTCTCTTTTTTGTTCAAAGAACTTCAAACATTTGGGACCACCTGGTATTCTGTATTTTCACTGGCCATATTGGAAGCAGTTCTAGTTGTATTGTATTGAGTTGTGCTGGCAGTAGTTTCCATGCCTGTCAATGTATCATAGTCCTTTGTTGCCCAGATAAATAAATATTTGATACGCTTTATGTCGATTTTTTTTTTTATTCAGTGGCTGTCTTTACCCAGGCGTATTTTTGTTCTTGGCAGTATTTTTTATTCAGTATGGTTACAGTAATTGAGTTTAACTCTCCCTTGGCAATTGCTCCTTGCAATAAGCAGCTGAACCCATTGTTTCCCTCAAGTATAATAAAAACTTACTTTCGACTTGGAGTTCAGAGCAGGGTATCATTTAGATATTCCACTGAGTCTGTATTCAGACAAATGACACAATAAAACCCAATGTATTCTTTTGGATAAAAGATTGTTTGTACTGCTAAAGGAATGACATACTATCTTTTCCTTACTAGAAACATTAATTTTATTATTACAAATAAAGTTTTATTTTATTTATGTTGATCCTTTAGGTTTTCGTTTGTGTTTTGGAAACCAAAATATAAAACCTTCAGAATCAAACGTTAAGGATGACAAGGAAGATGGAGAACAGAAGAACACAAGAGCCTTCCCCCCAAACCCCCCTGCATAACCACTTTGGAATCTGTCTCAGAGGATAACTGAGATTTAAATTGTTAGTTCATTAGCACAAAGGAAATACCCACTTCCACCTTCACGTGCTTGCTCAGGCTACTCCGTGGCTAAGACATGTAAATGAGCTAAGACTAGCTCTAGTTTTCTGGGAGGAGAAAAGGAATTGTGGCAGAAATATGCACGAAGCAGAGAAAGAGAGGGCAAATTGCCCCTCATGTATTTTAATATTTTATTAAATATTTAGAGATGAATTTACTACTATGCTGTTCTTAAGTAGCTCTTGGGGTAGCAGAGCAGGAGTGGGAAATTGTGTTGAGCCTTGGAATCTTTTCTGTTTGCCCCCTAAATGCCAGCCCACCCCTTTGTATCACCACAGGGCTCCTCTTAGGACCTTTTAGAAATACAAAATGTTCTCTGAGGTGGGGCAGAGAGGGTGGGGGAGGTCTGTGAAGCCTGCCTCTGCAGACCTCTCCTATCTGTCTTCTAGATAGGACAATAGCAGGACTGTGTGCTGAGCTCTGAGAGAAGGAAGGACTTCCTGTACATAAAGATGGCGAATCCAGAGCTTTTGTAAACTGATTTGGAAATTCTTTGCTTTGGAAGTGAAGAGGATTTTTAACAAGAAAATGGCGGTGGTTAACTGGGAGGTTTAGAGGAAAGGTCATAGAACAAGTGTCTAGGTAGACATACTGGTGGATATTTAACATTCGTTCATGTGCTTTGACATTCCGAAGGACCCAGGAAGCAAAGCATTAGAGTGTCCATTTTGCAGTCTTTTGCTTTCTAATCTCCTTATGGAAGGCAGTGTAAAATCAATCTCAACAAATGAACGAGAGTTGGTGGAGTCTAAATTCTATTTTCCAAAGCCAAAGAATTCATAACAATAGTGGGTTTAAAAAAAAATTCAAATGGAAAGTATATTCTCAGAACGCAACGCGGCAATTGTTTTTTAAAGCAGTTATTTATTATTTCCTAGAGAGACTGGTTAACTGTAACGTAGATGTAACAAAATAATGAGGCGAATGAACCCTAACTGTACATACTCTTGACAGAAATGAAATGCACACAGCATCGTAGCAGGTGAAGTGAAGCATTGTCTATCAGGGCTGTTTTTCTTGGCTGCATCTCAGATTGTGTGGGGGATCCTAACCTCAGGCACAATAGCATTCATAAACAGCCATACATTGCTGCTCTGTCTCCAACGACACATAAATACTCATTTTAAAACGAAAACAATCTTATTAAATACCATTCATTCATATCTGGATTTACAGATGCTTGTTATGTTGGAAAACCTGAACCCAATATAATCCTTGCATCCTGAGAAAGATAGAAAGGAAATAGTGGTTAGAACATTACAAGGTCATAATAAACAATGGTTTCCAAATGCAGACAATTAGTTTTTTTTATTCGGTAGTTGGACATTTTGAGGATCATGGTATTGACACCCTTTCTTTTTCTTTTAACAAAAAATTTAAAAGAAGTTATATACATTTTTAAGGGATGGGAAAATTAAAGAGTTATTGTTAAAAATAATCTTTATTGGACTAACCGAAGGCTATGTGAATTCTGGCTTTCTCTGTTGTGACCAATGTATACTTTCTAAAACACATGGTGATTACTTGACTGGTCAGGTGTTTGTGTACTAACAGTAATGATTCTTTTTGGATTAAACCAAATTAGGATACTTAATTGAAGTATAAGGATGCTTGCTAGGCTATGCTAATTACCATACCCAATTTTTATAGAAACAGAATGTTCCTTCCAGTTTGGTAGTCATCATTACCCCCTCTATTTTCCAACACCCTTTAAAAATCACAATCGGATCCATTCCTCCCCCAAATCGAATATTAATAAAATTTGCGTTCTTGATGGAACTACCATCAGGACTGCAATGCCCCGCAGCTGAAATAATATTTAAAATAGAAGGGATTTGACATTTGAGAAGTCAGTGGCTTGAAATACCCAGTTGTACTTAGCTAATTCAGTCCTTAACCTCTGGTTTCAAATAAATCAATTACAGTCGATTCCACTTCAGTTCAGAAGTGCACAGGGTTTTAGTTAATTGAATACATTTTATTCACTTGCTAGGAATATTCATTTATCAAAATTCCAAATTTAATGTACATTTCTTTACAACTTAGGTTATGTTAGACTGCACAATCAGATAAAATTTGCCCTGGTTTCCCCAAACCTTGCTTAAATCTAAATTTTACCACCCTGTGAAACAACGTTTTCCCATTCCTTTCTTGACCAAAAGTAAATTCACAATAATTCCATATCAGGCAGGAGAGCTGTTTTCCCCCACAAAGAAAAAATCATATGTGGTCATCAGCCTTAAGTTTAAATAGGCTAAGAACAAAAGTGGATTAATTAAGTTTTTAAAAAGTATGGACCTGAAATAAAAAAAAAATTACGCATGGTTTCCATTAGAGCTTAACTTTGCTGCAGCTGACAGGTATGACAGCATTTTGTGGTCTTAAAGCCACAGGCCCCTTTTCTTAACCCTCTCTTCCTCTGCCTCCCCCCTCCAGCTTTTGGAGAAGTGCTTGAATAAATACCAAATTGTTAACTGAAAGCAGTACAGTTAAATGTGCCCAAATGAAGTTGTGCTTTAAACAGATATTGATGTATGCAGTGTTTTATATTTATTGTTTGTAGCATCCTGCTGGCAGCAGTTTACTGTTTGGAAAGGAAAGGGGTTAATTAGCGTCATTATCAATCACTAATGCTTGCCTAACGTGTCCAAAGAATAATCAAGTTAGAGGACGGCATGAAGCCAACAGCTGCTTCATTCCAGTTACAGATCTCCTAAGCCACTCGGTTATGGGGTGGCGGGGGGAGGTGGAGTGGGGAAGATCCTCATTGCATGGGTAAAAGGGCTATAAAAATCGGGTCAACTCACTAGAGATCTGAGAGGCAGAAAGTACAACATAAATAACCAGCGTTTTCATTCTCTGAGTTACAGGTGCAGAGACGGCAGCCACTGAGGCGAAAGTACTGAAATTTGTTCTTTTCTTTACTTGATTATCCAAGTTGGGCATTGGAAGAAATATATCCATGTTTCCCTATCACTTAGTGGACAAAGAAATCTAAAAGTCAAGCAGAGAAGAAAAAAATAAAACCCACACACCCCACAGACAAGCCCAATTCAATTCCCAACATCACCCAACCTCCTCATCCCAGAAGAGTGAAACAACAGAGCCCAGCACACCAGGTAATATCCGTTATCACACCTCTGTATCCCCTCTTCGGATGCTTAGGGATACTTCTCCTTGTGGATTTCAGTGAACAACTCTTTTCTATATCAAACTTGGTTTACTACCTGAGATGCACAGGTATACTATCTCGGCTTCCTATTAACGATTCATTTACCACAATTGAAAAAGTTTGACCTTGTTATGGATGCATTCTCTAAATGTCTATAAAAGCATTATTTTGCCAAGTTAACCATGAGTTCGAACTAAAGACCCCATTAATGATCAGAGTTTATCAACTGTTTTTCTGAAGGCAGGGATTCTCTGTGAGGTAGAGAATTTATAAACAGTGGGCAGTTGTATGATTGAACAAAACATTGATTTCTTTCCACAAAAGCAGTAGCCCAAACTGATCTTTGCCCAAACATGAATGAGAAATATTCCCAATCAAATTATGCCTTTGAGTTAAGTCTCACCCCCAAAGAAGTCACTGGTGTTTCCCACAGAGGGCATCAGAGTGGGAAGAGAGAAGGATGTTTGGATAGAAAACTATACAGTTTATGTGCATGGGAAATTCTTGTGTTTAAAAAATAATATTCTGCTGTTTAAGATCATGATGAAAAAAGGAAAGGAGTTAAGAAAAGAGATTTTAGGCTAAATCTGGGGGTCCTAAAACTAAACTTTAAGTGCTATTCATGTGTAAATTGTGTTTCTTTTTTATCTTTGAAACCTGAAAAGGACAGCACCTAACCAACTTTGCTTTTGCAGAGAAGTTTCTTTCTTAATGGAAGAGCAATACTTAGTATATTGCTGGAGAAATCTACTATAGAGAAGTATCAGCCCAGGGGAGATGACCTCTCCACAGTGGATACTTACAACAGTGATTTCTCTCTCTCTCTCACCAAATATAAGTCTACGGTCTTTGGGAGGACTTCCTAGACTTGACTTTCCATACTAATGTCCACTTGGAGATGGGAATATTTTCAACAGCAGAGCAGGAATGTTTTTAAACTGGCCCAACCCATGCTATACTTTTGCTGCACAAGATTTTTCTATGGAAATAAAGATCACAACAACTGAATTCCAATGACAATCCTAAACACAAACCCTCCCACTGAAGGTGGTTCAGCAGTTAGGTGTCCATAATGACTCTCAAGTTTTACAGGTCAAAAGCCAGGGCCCTAGTTTTTTGTCTGTGAACAAATCTCTTTCAGCTCTCTCTTGAGCTGCTGTCGCTCAACATCCTTTTAAAATCCAACCTATCCTGGGGATATGGAGAAGAATATATATATATATATATATATATATATATATATATATATATATATATTTGGTCAAACTAAATTTAGCTAATATAGCTTAAAATAATTTTTCGCCCTAGGGTACTGAGTTAATGCTGGGATCAAATTTCCGTTTGCTCTATCAGCTACCAAACCCTATTTCAGGATTTCCCCCGTCTATTCTGGAGCCCCCAGTCTGGCTTGCCTTCTTTGTCCATAGCATGGAATCAGTCCCTAGCCCCAGAGCTCAGCTCCGGGGCCTGGAAAAGGAGGCGGCGAGGTGCGCACCTCTCACTCGGTCCCTCCCGGGACCCCGCCCGCCGGCCCGGGCACCGCCCTAGCAAAATTTCTGAAAAATTCCCGCCGCGCGCCCCTTTGTATTAGGAGCAATTCGCAACTTGATTTTGACAGTATGGCGCGGGGGTGGGTGAGGAGGAGGGGTGGTAGAGGTGGAATGGGGGCGGGAGGTTGGAGCCCTGCCTGGGGTTGGGCAGAGCGGGGAGGGAGGACTGGGCAGTGGCTGGGAGGGCAGCCAGGGGCCTGGGCGGCGGCCACCGGCACTCGCGTCCGGGCGAGACCCAATTAAACTGCAGCGAAAGGCCGAGAAAGAGGTCTGGGACTTGCCTTGCGCCGCCCATCTCCCTTCGCGCGCTTGCGGGTGTCGTGAGCGAGAGCCAGGAGGCTCCAGGTCAGGGTTTTAAGGGCCTTTTTTCTCACGCGGAGGGCGCTTTAATTAATGATCGGAGGCAGGATCTCGAAAACTTTCTGGTTCCGCAACTCCCGGAGCAGCGCGAAGTTTCAGCATCCCTCGTCCGGGTGTCTAAACAGATCGAGCTGCGTGGCGAGCCCACTCCCGGCGCCCGCACCCTTCCTGTCCGACCCGGCCTCTCCGTGCTTTCCGCCCTCGACCCATTTCATCAGATATCTAAGTGTCTGCGCGACACGTCTCCCGAGGCCTTCCTCCACCTGGACCCGAACCGCGGCGGGGACCCCGGGGCGCCTGCCCTGCGCCTCCCGCCGTCGCAGCACTGACCATTAGGCATTTCGGTCTTTACATGAAGACCTTATT
>RJWJ010015378.1:25626-36514 GCA_004363605.1 Indri indri | reverse complement strand
CTAAAATCTGAAACTTTTTGAGTGCCAACACGACACTAAGGAGTGGAAAATTTCACACCTGATCTCAGGTGACAAGTTATAGTAAAAATGTAGTCAAAGTTTTGTTTCATGCACAAAATCATTTAAAATATTGTATAAAATTACCTTCAAGCTATGTGTACAAGGTGTATAGGAAACATAAATGAATTTCATGTTTAGATTTGGGTCCCATTCTCAAGATACCTCATTATATATACGCAAATATTACAAAATCTGACAAACTCCTTAAAACACTTCTGTTCCCAAGCATTTTGGATAAGGGGTACTCGACCTGTAATAGTGAGTAAAGATTATTAATACAAAAAACTCCCATTGAGGAAAATTAGAAAAACATGGGAAGCCGGGGGGTGACTGAAAAACATCAGACAATTTAAGATGCAGTTAAGAATCAGTAGGCCAAGATCCAAGAGAAGGATATCAGAGAAGTGCGTTAGGTATGTGGGGCAGCTTTTCCCTTGGGGGCACCAAGAAGAGGCAGCTGAGAAGCTGAGAAGTGAAGCAGAGCTTTTTACGGCCTCACAAGGCAAAGTAGACAAAACTTAAAAGAGTTCAGATCCACCAAAGGTAGAAAGCATGGGAAATCCCATGCCCTTTGACATTCCAAAAGAATTTCAGTAGAGAACCAGAAAGCATTTTAAGGAGTGCACAAAAGCACACCAAATTTGAAAAAAAAAAAATTTGTAAACTATAGATCTGAAAAAACAATAACCAAAATTAATAACCCAATGGATGGGCTTTAACAGCAGCAGATTTGATACACTGTAGTGAGAATTAGTTACCCAGAAGATAGATGAGAAGAATCCATACCAGATCAAAGCTCAGAAAGACAAAGGAATGGAAAACAGAGAAGAAATATAAAGGACAAAGTAAGAAAGTCTAACATACAAGTAAAGAGAAAGAATGGGTCAGAAGAAATATTTGAAGAAATAATGATAGAGAATTTTCCCAAACTGACAAAAGATATCAAACCAGATCCAAGTAGCCCAAGAAACCTTAACAGGATAAATCTCTAAAAATTTACACCTAGTCACATTACAGTAAAAACTGCTAAAAGTCAAAGACAAAAAGAAAATCCTAAAAGCAGCCAAACCCTTCCCACCAACAAATATTACTGTCAAAGGAGCAATAAGTAGACTGATAGCTAACATCTCAACCATAGATAACGGAATGATCTTCAAAGAAATTTAAAAAAAAATAATCTACCAACTAGAATTCCATATCTAGCAAAAATGTTAATGAAAGTAAACCCCTAATGAAATAACAGATCTAGGTGATGATCATCAATGGTCACTAACATCACAAAACAGATACAACTGGATATTTCATTCCTCTGATGGAAGCACATACCACCCACCACCTACGAAGTATTCTTTCCAAAATACTGAATAGAATCTGATCATGCTGCTAGGTTTAAATGACAATTCTTAGGAAATACAGGGGTAAAGGAAAATAGTAAATAAAACTACGGATATGCAATCAGCATATTCCAGGATGTGGGGACCCTATGTAGAACAAATAATTTGGTTTCTTCAGCAACAACAAAAAGTAAAGAGGGGGGCCTACAGATTAAGAGATTCAAAATAACATCAACCAAGTGTAATGTATAGATCTTGCTAGAATCCTGACTTCAAGAAATCAAAAGACATGGATATGGATACGCATATGCATGTGTATATGTGTGTATGACAACTGAGGAAAATTGAGCACTGACTCGGTATTTGGTTATACTAGGGAATTACTAATATATTTTTAGACAGCATAATGTGTTGTGGTTATGGTTTTTTTAAAGTCCTTATGGTCTACAGACACATCTGAAATGCTAATGGATAAAATGTAATGCTTCTGAATCTGATACTTGCTTCATAACAATTCAGCAACAGTGGTATGGAAAAGATGGAACAAAAGTGGCCATAATTTGTAATTGTTGAAGCTGGGTAATTGCTACATGGAAGTTCATTATACTAAGCTCATAACTTTTGTGTACATATAAGAGAGAAACACATTTACACCATAAAGACACATTTATAGCTGAAGCTATAATTCCAGGTGAAACTATAATAATAACAAAGAAGAATTCAAGGCAAAAAAACATTGTTGGAGATAAAAATGGACACTTCATAATGGTAAAAGTTGAACTCACCTGGAAGATGTAATAGTTTCAAATTTGTACCCACCTACTAATATGACCTCAAAAATATAAAGCAAAAATTGACAGAACTACATGGATAAGTAGAGAAAAAAAATCACAATCACAATGAGAGATTTTTTTTTTAATACATCTCTCTCGGTAACTGATAAAGTGAGCAGAACAAAAAACCAAAAACTAGCAAGAATATATTAGAGTTGATCAACAGAATTAACAAACTTGCTCTAATGAACAGATACAGAAGCCTATATTCAACAAATACAAAATGCTGTCTTTTCAGGCACACAGAGTATTTATCAAAACTGACTCTGTTTTGAATCATAAATCAAATGCCAACAAATTCCAAAACACTGAAATTATACACAGTATGTTTCCTAAACAATGCAATTAAGCTTGAAATGAATAGCAAAAATAGACTTTTAAAAATCATCAAATAGTTGGAAATTGAGAAATACAATTCTAAATAACCTAGGAAAGCAAAGAAGAAAGCAAAATTAAATTTGAAATATATTTAAACTAAATATAATGAAAAATCTTTTTTCTCAGAACAGGTGGGATGCAGCAAAAGCAATGCTTAAAAGACATTTAGACACTTAAGTGAATATATCAGAAGAGAAAAAAGGTTGAAGATCATTAATTAAGTATCCATCTCAAAAAGTTAGAAAAAGAACAGCAAATTGACTACAAAGTCAAAGGAAATAGGAATAAAAGTTAATGAAATAAAAAACACATATACAAAAGAGAAGATCAACAAAACCAATAGTTGGTTCTTTGTAAAAATGATTAAAACAAATAAACACCAAATGAGACTGATCATGAAAGAAAAGAAAGCACACACATACAGCCAATGTCAAGAATGAAAAGTAGGACTTGAAGACACAAGACAGGCCCTGTCCTTTGTAGCCATCTTTGATGCCACATGGCTACATGAAACCTAGGATGACCAGGAAAGACCTCAGGGATAGTACCTACACTGTGGTTTCAAAATTTTTTTCGGTAAGTTAAAATCTTAAAGTCATATTATGTTAAGTTAAAAAAGATAATCATAAAATGTCTGAGTCATTTATAAGGTAAAATACTAAAACCTTAATTGTTAAACATGAGTTTAAGTTTATATACCTTGACGTCTTATTTTTATATGATATAAAAAGCTAAGTATATTTAGGTATGCCAATAAAAATTGGGAACTGGTTAAAAAAAGAATGAAAAGTGGGACATAAGTACGGATGCTGCAGACACTAAAACAGTTCACAATAAGGATATTAAGAATAAATTTTTGCCAACAACATTTGAAAGTTCAGATGAAATGGAAAAATTCATAGAAAAATATTATAATTTTGCCAACTCACAGAACTAAAAAATCTGAATAATCCTATAACTATGAAAGAAATTAAATATGTAAAGGGAATTTCCTTTTACCTTTCATATACTGTTTCCCAAAAACAGTAGGGGGAAAAACCTAGAATAAATATATCATATTTAAGGGTGAAATGTGAGACTGGAAACAAGGATGCCCACCATCACTATTTCTAGTCAACACTACATGGGAAATTCTAGCCAGGACAGTGTCAAGAAAAAGAAATAAAAGGTGTAAACTGGGAAAGGAAGAAATAAAACTGTCATTTACATACAATGACTGTACACAGAAAATCCAAAAGAATCTACAGAGTATCAGAATAAACAACAATTGTCAGGTTGCTAGACACAAAAGTCAATATATAAAAAACAAAGTACATTTATATATATTTGCAACACATAACTGACAAAGTGATTTTTACTCAGAATATATAAAGAATTCTCCAATCTATTTTTTAAAAGGAAAAAAAAAACAACATAAAAATAGGTATGACAACAGGCACTTCATAAAAAAAGATGCAAATGGCCAATAAACATATGAAAGGATGTTTATTCCTATAACTCAACAGAGAAATATCAATTAAAGTCACAATGAGATACCTGAGATACCACTACTATCAGAAAAGCTAAAACATTAAAAGACTGACAATAGTAAGTGTTGATAAGGACATCGAGCAACTGGAACTCTCAAACAAGGACAGAAGTGGTATAAATCCAGACTACTGACAACGACAAATGCTGGTAAGGATGTGGATCAACAGGAACTCTAATTCATTGCAGGCAGGAATACAAAATGGTACAGCCACTTTGGAAAACTGTTGGTTGGTTTCTTAAAAATTAAATATACTCTTTCCATAAGATGCAGCAATTGTGCTCCTTGGTATTTACTCAAAGGAGTAGAAAACTTATGACCCACAAAAACCTGCACACAGATATTTATAGCAGCTTAATTCATAATTTCCAAAACTTAGAAGCAACCAAGATGTCCTTCAGTAGGTGAATGGATAAACTGTTGTATATCTAGACAATGGAATATTATGAAGCATTAAAAAGAAATAAATTTGATGAAAAGACATAAGAGATTTAAATGCATACTAAAAAGTGAAAGAAGCCTATCTGAAAAGGCCACATACTGTATGATTTCAACTATATGACCATTCTGAAAAAGGCAAAACTATGAAGACAGTAAAAAGATCAGTGGTTGCCAGGGGCTGGGGAGGGATGGATAGGCAGAGTACAGAGGATTTTTACGACAGTGAAAATACTCTGTATGCTACTATAATGATGGATACATGCCATTATACGCTTACTCCTCCAAACTCGCAGAATGTCAACACCAAGAGTGAACCCTAAAGTAAACTACAGACTTGGCGTGATTATGAGGTGTTGGTGTAGGTTCATGGTTTGTAACAAATGTAGCATTCTGGTGGCGGATGTTGATAATGGAGGAGGCTGTGCATGCGTAGGCACAGTGGATATACTAAGGCTGTGGTCCCCAAACCCTGGGCCACGGACCAGTACCAGTCCACGGCCTATTAGGAACCAGGCCGCACAGCTCAGGGTGGGGGTGGGGGGTCACAAGGGAGCAAAGCTTTATCTGTATTTATAGTCACTGTCTCCCATCACCCCCGGATGGATTTGTCTAGATGCAAGAAAACAAGCTCAGGGCTCCCACTGATTCTGCATTATAGTGAGTTGTATAATTATTTCATTATATATTACAATGTAATAATAATAAAAAAGAAGTATACAATAAATATAATAGATTGAATCATCCTGAAACCATCCCTACCACCCCACCCCCAGTCCATGGAAAAACTGTCTTTCCTGAAACCGGTCCCTGGTGCCAAAAATGTTGGGGACCACTGTACTAAGGGAAATCTCTGTGCTTTCCTCTCAATTTTGCTATGAACCTTAAACTACTCTAAAAACACAGTATTTAAAAAAACTAGAAATGACCCAAACATCCATCAACAGTAGTAAATAGATTTGGATATATTTATACAATTTAATATAAACAGCATTATAAATGAACTATAGCTAAACTTAGAAATACAAATGAAACTCACAAACAGTATTAAACAACAGGATTCAGACAAAAGAATATCTACCATATGAATGAAATGATGTATACTTCATACAAGGTTCAAAAAATAGACATAACTTCCTTGAACAGATGAATGGATGAATTGTGGTATATCCATAAATGGAATACTAATCAACGGTAAAAAGGAATAGGGTGAATCTCAGAAAAATTATACTAAGTGAAAGCAGCTGGACATTAATATGTACTGTATGACTCCATTTATATAAAATTCCAGAAAATGCAAACTAACCTAAGTGTCAGAAGCAAACCAGTTGCTGCTTAGGGATGGGGGGGATAGGGAAGGGCAAAAAGGAGGGATTACAAAGGAGATGATGAATATGTTCACTATTTTGATTGTGGTGATGGTTTTCAAAAGCTATACCTATATCGAAATGTATCAAATTATACACTTTAAATATATGCAGTTTATTGTATGACAATTATACCTCAATAAAGTTGTTAGGAGGAAGTGAGAAAGGGAAGAAGGGAGGAAAAAGGAAGAGTAGAAGGGAGAAGAGGAGGAAGGAGAGAAAGCCAGTCTGAATGACTGACTTAGGAAGTTATCTAACCTTTCTGACCCCAATTTTCCCATTTGTGAAATGAGACTTAGAATTTTGAGAGCAAATGAGATAATGTAGCAAAGTCCTTCATGCATAGGACATATTTAAAAGTCTACCTTTTTTCCCTTTCCTTCTCATTCACTCCTTCAATAAATGTGACTATTCTGTTGTACCACGCTCTGTACCAGGCACTGGGATACAACAGAGATTGTCTCACAAGGGAACATAAGAACAAATAACAAAAATGAATAATTACGAAATTTTATAAACACTACAAAGAGACATATTATACTAAGAGAGATTACAGTAAGTGTTTTTTACCTAGTCAGAGAGATGAGAAAAATATCCATGGAGCAGCAAGCACATTGCTCAGCTCCAAAGAATAAGTAGGCACTAACTAGGTGAAGAGAAGAATAAGTGCATACAAAGCCTAGACTGGAAAAAGCCTGTCAACAAAATGACCAATATCTCTGAGGTGGAAAGAATAAGGAGGAGCCTGTACATCATGTATCTCTAAAGTCTTTATAAAATTTTTTATTATTCATTTTTGTTATTGGTTTCTGTTTTCCCCTATGAAACAATATTCTGTTGTGTCCCAGCACCTAGCAGAGCCTGGCACAATAAGGCTTGAAAGGTAGTCAGGGGTCAGACAGTGCAGGCCTATCTTAAGAGCAATGGGAAGCCCTTGAAATGGTTTAAACAGAAAATGTAACAAACTGATCTGTACTGTAGTTCAAAAAAAGCACTCCAACTACAGTACAGAGAAAAAGTTGCAGGAGAACAAGAGTGAATGTAGATAGACCAGTTGGGAGCTGTTGCGTAAGTTCAGGCAAATATAATGATAGTTTGGAAGACCGCAGCAAAGTTAGAGATTCATTCTATCAAAAAATCTTTACTGAGGGTCTACCAAGTTCCAAGCACTATACTAAGCACAGGAGATAGAGTAAAAAGACAAAATAAGCAAAAAAGATAAAAATCCCTGCCATTGTAGGGTTTATATTTTAGTGGGGAGAGACAGAAAAATAAATAAGTAAAATACCACTTATATCATATGGTTGTAAGTACTATGAAGAAAAATAAAGTAGGGAAGGAAGAATGAAAGGAGGGGTTGTCTCACTGCCCATGGAATCAGAAAGGGCTGGCTAGATTCTGGGCAAAGAAAGGATGACTCAGGAATCCCGGACTCCTTATGGTGACTGATATAAACAGGGCTAAAAGGCATAAGGATATCTGTCCTGATGGTCCCAAAGTAGACAGTGAGAGTAGTGAGGTAAATGCTGGGGAAAAGGAAAGGCTAGGAGTCATGCCAGGAGATGCGGAGTTCTGGGGCCTCTCTTTTACTCCTGCCAGTAATAATGTAGAAGCTAAGGTAGGGATAGCCTTACCCAGAGCACTTATAGCTTTTGGACTCCTCCTTGACTTTGGTAGAGAGGTGGAAACAAGAGGACTGGTCTCATGTCAAATAGTTTATTGCCCAATTCCTACCAGTCTGTAAATTCCATGAAGGGAGAAGCTGTATCTTAACCACTATAAAACATACTACAGACAAGTGTCTGTCACACAGCACACATGGGATATATATTATGGAAAGAATAAAAGAATGAGAGCCAGTTGTGGTGGTGTACCCCTTTAATTCCACCTACTCAGGAGGCTGAGGCAAGAGGATCGCTTGAGCCTAGGAGTTTGAGACTAGACTGGCCAATATAGCAAGACCCTGTCTCTGAAAAATTTATTAATTTAAAAAATGAATTAAATAAATGAAAGGAGTATTGTATTTAAAGGCAAAGTATCCCTATATTATCAAGGTAAAGATTTTAAATGTGTTAATATAAACAATTACTAAGCAGGGCTAGACACAAAATAGCTTTAAGAAGTAGTACAGTAGCTTTGAATTGTTTGATTTTGAATCATAATCAAGTTATATTGATTTTTAATAGTGTTTAAATTGACTTATATTCTAAGAGTCTTAAAGACAATCGTATTTTATAAATTTCCAAGATTTAAAAATATATACTTAGGACTATCTAAAATAAAAGTTATAAAATACATAATTAAACCAAAGTTCAGAAAACTTAGTTTTTTCAAATTATTTTTGCATTTTTGTTTAAAGAAATGCTAATATTTTATCCTAAAACATTCCTTTTTTTAGTTGTATCTCCTTGATAGCACATTCAATGGAAAATATGTAGATAATATTTTCAAGCAATAATTTGCAAATCAGGGGTTTAACAACGCCATTTAGAGTCACTATATAGCTCTCACGTGCATAGATGACGGATAACTACTACTTTAAAACATAATTGTCTTGTACTTTTTAAAAGTGTGCGTTCATTACTTTATTCCAAATCCAAATACAAATTTCTCATTTATATTCTAAAATTTAAATTGCTATTAAGTTGTTAAACAAATTGTTAATAAAAAATACATACCTTTCTCTTACAAAATCTGCTAGTTCTTTTGTCGATATCTGTCCATGTTTCATATTATGGTAGAGGACATCAAAGCCACTGTTTTTTTCCCCCTAAAATTTAAAAAGATTATTAAACAAAAAACAGATAAAAATGACTTCAGAATATAATAACACTACACTAACTATATGAAATTCTTATGCTCAGATGAGCTCTTTTTCCCTAATTTAATGATTTTTATTCCCAGTATTATTTTAAACAGTATCAAAGTTATAACTTGCTCTGATAAAGTTTACAATTTACTATATACACACATACATACATTCACACACATATGCACATATTCTATCATCACCCATAAGGGTACAATTAATGAAATTAAGTATGAAATTTTAGTGAATAATATGCAGATAATTTAGAAAAGATAAACATGGACCTTTTTAAACACATTACCAAATCCCATTTCAATTCTTTTAACACAGATTAAGGGATTCGTGATTATTTAACCCAGCAGAGTTTGTGCTTTAAAATAACTAAATCTTGATTTCAGAGTCAAGACAGTTAAGAGTTAAGTACTAGTCACATACTAGTCATATAAGCATGGAACACCACAAAATACTTTATTATCAATATTCTTTCAGTAAACAACTTGAGAAGAGAGAAAAGGGATAAAATTTTAACAAAAGAGAAGTAACAGGCTATTTACTAGTATTTCATTAAGGGGAAATTAATAGAACGATGTCACTACATAATCCTAGAAAACCTTAATTGCTGTTTATAAATTCTAAATTAGTAAAACAAAGACAACAAACCTCAATTTATTAGGTGAAATAATAAACAATTAATAAAGTAAGCTTAACAGCTCTCTTTACCGTTAGCAGTTTTTATTTTTCTTCAGTGAAAATGAAACAGGGAAGAATTGAATATATTTGCTGGACATAAAAGTGATAACATGACCAAGAGTTATGTAATCTGAAACCTAATTTTTCCACAATTTTCCAATAACAGAAAACAAGGAACTTCTTGTTATGTCCAAGTGATCCCTAATAACCTCATCAGCTAATATAGCAAGCGATTAGTTTGTCATATACACAACGAATTAAAATGTCGTATCTAGAACGAGATAATATAAACAATATCCTTAGCATTCTGAACACCCATTTCCATTTATCAAGAAGAATATAACATAAAGCCATAGTCTCTTGTGAATACAAATATTTCCATCTGGCTTCGCACCTTTCCATGTTTAAGAAAAAGAAAATATTTATTATCTAACTTTAGCTTTTAATTTATGCTAGGTTTTTCAAGCAGATTTATTCCAGCCAAAATAAGAATATTCTTTGAGGTAACCATTATCACTTGCCTACAGCAAGCAAAAATAGTATCATGCAGATAAGCAAATTAAATTACATATAGACAAAAAATGAAGGGCCTGAATCCTCCAAGGATTTCTATTACGTGACTGTAATACAGAAACTACATATATCTGATTAGACTACCCACCAAATCCTATAATATTGTCAGGAACCCTGAAATAGGCAAACAAAACCAGAAACAAACCTGAAATCTAAAACCATAAAATTCGAGGCTCTCATGCTTTAAGGTTTTCACCTGACACCTACTAGTTCTCATGTGCATGTAATTCTAACAAGTCAGATTACCTGTGTTCCCAATGTGCGTCACAAACACTTAAAGGGAAAATTAGAAAAGGTTTGGGAGTAAAGGACTATCAAAAGGCGCACAGACTATTAGAAGAAAGAAATTTACCAAGCTTACAAGGGAATGAACAAAAAAATCTTTTTTTAAAAAAAGGAGACAAGATGCTGGCCATCTAGTTATTGGGACAAAAAGGTCCTGGGCATTTCAGTGTTACAGTACTGTAAACACTGAGCAATTAAGAAAAGGTTAAGTTACATTCAGCAATCTATGTTCTGATTAAGAAGTCCTTGAAGGAATAAGCTATTTATTTGGGAAATTCAGATATTCGAACAGCGTATTACTTAGGAATTTTCAGTAGAAGGAATGAGGTTCATTTGTTTTTTATACAATATAGTAATAGTAATATAGTAACAGCAATATAATATACCTAAGGAAACAGTACTAGCTACTCCAACTCCCAGGTCTTTATATGGAAAAAAAGGAAAACTCATCCTAATAGGGCTTGTGATGCATAAGAGTTACTTAACTGTTAAACATAAACCCCCTGGATGATTACAAATCCATTTGTCATTTCTTCTTATTTGGGAATTCCTTAATTTTGAGGTCAAAAAATGTCACTACATCCCATCTCTTC
>RJWJ010015378.1:0-25526 GCA_004363605.1 Indri indri | reverse complement strand
ACTCTGTTGCTCAGGCTGGTCTTAAAGTCCTGGTCTCAAGTGATCCTCCCACCTCAGCTTCCCAAAGTGCTGGGATTACAGGCATGAGCCACCATCCCCGGCCAAGCAAGGAGAACTTGCTTTTCCTTGGCTAATTACAAAAACATAAAAGTACAAATAACTTGACAATCAGCCTTTATTAACAAATTATGCCTAAAAGTGTCTTGTGGTCTTCAATGTTTTATTAAAAAACTGTAAATGTCCCTGCCCTTTGATCCAGCAATTCCATTTTTAGAATCTATACCACAAAAACACATATACAAAGATAAATGTGGAAGAATATTCACTACAGTACTGTTTATAATAGTGAAAAATCAGAAACTCAAAACATCCATAAACATTATTGGTTAAATAAATAAATGACAGTATATCTTACAACGAAAAACAGTGTTTTTTAAAAGACTGCTGCAGTAAAAAAAAAAAAATGCAGATTTTTAAGTACTAATTTTTAAAATCTGCCCAAATATATTGTCAGTGGGAAAAAAAAAAGCAGAGTGTAATTATTTATAATAGCCAAAAATAACCTTATGTTGGAAACAACCTAAATGTCTATCAACTGGTGAACAGACAAAATGAAGTACATCCATACAATAGTACACAACTCAACAATAAAAAGTAACAAACTACTGGCATGTGCTACTTCATGGATGAGCCTCATAAATATTTTGCTAAATGAAAGAAGCTAGAAACAAGAAGCCACACATTGTATAATTCCATTCATACGAAATGTCCAGAATAGGCAAATCTATAGCGAAAGAAAGTGGATTAGTGGTTTCCTATGGCTGAAAGTGGGAAAGAGCATTAACTGTAAATAAGCATAAGGGATCTAATTATTGGGGGGATAAAAATGTTCTAAAACTGATTTATGATGATGTCTGTACCACTCAGTAAAGTTACTAAAAATCAATGAATTGTGCACTTAAAATAAGTAGATTTTATGATATATAAAACATACTTCAATAAAGCTGTTTTAAAAAGGTACAAAACCGTACACATGATTCCATTTTCACTAAAAAAAGTAATGCTGCATATACACATATAGAAAAAGAATCTGAAGGTGTATACAGCAATCAAACTATTAACAGCACCTTAGCTCTGGAAAGTGGGATAATTAGCATGGATTAACTTTCTAATAAAAATTAGAAAAAAAATAAGTCAGTCAAATGTTTAATACAGAAATAACAGAATTAAAAGCTATAATGACAATTTTAAAATGTCATCTTCTCTCAAGTGTGCTATAATTGTTGACATAAAACCTTGATTATCAACAGCTATTTTTTCCATCTTAAGTTTTTTATTATTTTTTATAACAGCTTTGTTGAGATACAATTCACACACCATATAATTCACTCACTTTAAGTTACAATGCAATGATTTTTAAGGTATTTATACACGGCCGGGTGCAGTGACTCATGCCTGTAATCCTAGCACTCTGGGAGGCCAAGGTGGGTGGATCGCTCAAGGCCAGGAGTTCGAGACCAGCTTGAGCAAGAGCAAGACCCCGTCTCTACTAAAAATAGAAAGAAATTATCTGGACAACTAAAAATATATGTGTAGAAAAAATTAGCTGGGCATGGTGGCACATGCCTGTAGTCCCAGCTACTTGGGAGGCTGAGGCAGGAGGATCACTTGAGCCCAGGAGTTTGAGGTTGCTGTGAGCTTGGCTGACTCCACAGCACTCTAGCCAGGGCAACAGAGCCAGACTCTGTCTCAAAAAAAAAAAAAGATATTTATACAGAGTTGGGCAACCATCACCACAATCAACTGGGGTGATGAAAATTAGAACATTTTCCTGTGTTAAGTATTTGCCAAACTTCTGCATAGATACTGCTATAGTTAGAAATGTTCAGCTTACCTTTTTTAATCAATAAATTCTTACAATGAAATGTTCATTAACTGACAGAAATAGCTATTAACACCATTACTGTCCAAGGAAGACAATTACAATGAAGGTTTGCACTTAGATGGGATCTTTTACCTGCTGATCTCAAAGCATTTTACAAAGAGAGAGCACTCTCACTTAATGTACACAGACTGTGACATGGGGCAAATAAAATCTCATTATAGTCCAATACAAACAAGTGTTTAAAAATCTTTGTAATAACTCCTAATATGAAGTAGAAAAAAAGAAGTTTTATCATGCTTGGAAGATGTAAATCCACAACCATTATAGGTCCTTTAAAAGAACACAAATTTCCTAGTATGTGTAATTTCCTCTTACTATTCTAATTAAGATGACTGCAGTTAACAGTTTGATGTATATCAGTCTAGATTCCTTTTTGCACACATATGGTAACATGTTACTCTCCTTTTCCATGGTGAGATGGGGTCTCACCATGTTGCCCAGGCTGGCCTCCATATCCTGGGCTCAAGCTATCCTCCCTCCTGTGCTTCCTGAATAGCTGGGATTACAGGTGCATGCCACTGTTCCCCGCTTGGTGTTACTTTTTAAGATGAAAATGAGATCATATTAAGTATATTGTTTTGCACCTAAATTACCAATTAAACTGAATCGAGCTAAAAGATAATTAAATTATAAGTCACCAAGTCATTAAAAATGTTTAATTTTTTTTCCAGTCTAATACAGACTCCACAAGTGAGTTATCCTTAAAATTTCAAAGCAAGAAGTTTAAACAAGTCATTAAACCTATTTCTGAAACCCAAAGACAATTTTTCTGGTTGATTTTATAACATAAATTTATATTTAAATATATATATGAAATACAATCTAACATATTCCCACTTGAAGAAGAACATGCAATAGTATGAAACTTCTCCTTTAATGAACTTTTTAAAGGCAACAGTAAACACTAAAACTAAAAAACCTGGATGGTATTCACTTTTGATGAATCCAAGAGTTGGAAAATAGAAGATAGATTACATACGGTATATTCGCATTACAAATTAAAAAGTTGGTTTTACCAAGTTTCCTTTCCAGCTTTTTACAAAGGTTTTGGAGGGGTAAGAAAGGGTAAGGAGGTGCTGTCCTGCAAATATCAATAACATGCCTAATCTTCCTCTCAACTCCAAATCACCTTAAAAAAATAATAATAATTAATAAATAAATATCAATCCCCACCCTGTGTACATTTTCCTTTTACTCTAGTTTTTACTGGTATTTATTATATAACAATGGACAAGTCACTGCAAATTTAACATTAACATATGTTTGATATGGTCTCACTTTATCCTGCCTTATCTGAAAAGCACCATAAAACATATAACTAATTCTAAAGATTTTTTTTTTCTTTTAAGAATAGACCCCGTAGAAGTGAAAAACCTATAGAGATACTTTTGATGGGAATTCAAAAAATACGCAATGACAGCTCTCCAGTGCCATTTTTGCTTGGAAAACTGCTAGAGGGAAGAGGATATAATACAGGCACACTTCATTTTACTGCACATCACTTTATTGCACTTTGAAGATAATTATATTTTTTACAAATTGAAGGTTTGTGGCAACCCTGTGTAGAACAAGTCTATCAGTGCCATTTTTCTAACAGCATGTGCTCACTTCATGTCTCTGTGTCAGCTTTTTTAGCAATAAAGTTTTTTTAAATTAAGGTAATACATTCAGACATAATGCTACCACATACTTAATACTAGTGTAGTGTAAATAGTATAGTATAAACAACACTTTCATATGCACTGGGAAACCAAAAAAATTGTGTGACTCAATTTACTGTAGTGATCTGGAACCAAACCTACATCTCCAAGGTATGTCTGCACGTGCAAGCTGCTTTTCTACAAGTAAACAGGCTATTCAGCCACAAGTTACAACCTCTTCTAGTCACCATTCTGTACTGTATTTGTACAGTAGTTCCCCACTTATCCACAGGAGATACATTCCAAGACCCCCAGCGGATGCCTGAAACTTCAGAGATGATACAGAACCCTCCATATACTACGTTTTTTCAAAACGATAACCAAGACAGCTACTAAGTGACTAACAAGAGGGGAGCATACCCATAGATGCACTGGACAAAGGGATGATTCACATCCCAGGTGGGACAGTGAGAGATTTCTTCATGCTACTCAGAACAGTGTGTAATTAAAAACTTATGAATTGTTTATTTCTAGAATTTTCCATTTAATATTAATATTATGTTTTCAGATTACAGTTGACCTTGGGTAACTGAAACCAGGGAAAGAGAAGCTGTGGAGAAGCGGGGACTACTGTACATTGGAATTTTCAGTCATGATCTCTAAAAGTATTCTGCAGAGCTACTGGCAAGATATTGCTAAGGCAGTAAATAGTGATTAAAATATGTGAAATGGGTACTGCTCAGCAGTCAGAACTATTTGATACAGGTACAAAAGTGACTCAGTCATATTTATTGGCTGACTGAGGAAAGAAACCATATTACATTTCAAAAAATTACTTTTCTCACCCTTCAGATACTCCTCCCTAATCTTTAAATTATAACTCATCTCTTCCAGTTAGTTGAATCCTTAAAGCCACCTAAATAGATATTACATGGGCTCAGTAAAAAACACAAAAGCAGCAGTGGGGAAATAATCTTTTTTATTTTTGTATCTTTTGAATTTTCTGTAATATTCTATTTATATAAATAAAAGTATTTTTCATTACTTTCAAAATGAAAAAAATAAAACAGTGATTTCAGCTTTGTCAACTCTTCAATCTAGAAAGCTACTTTCTTAAACTGGCATCTTGTTCACATCAGTACTTAAATCGCTAGTCCTAGTAATTCACAAGTGGAAAAAAAAAATGGAAGTAATCCAAGTGTCCAAAAGGGGAGTGGTTAAAAAAATTACAGCTCATCCATTCCATGGAAATCTATGCCGTCACCAAAAATATTTCAAATACTTAATCACATGAGAAAAATGCCTGATGGTAAAATCATTTGAAAATATCAAGATACAGAACTATATGGTAGAACCCATCTTGAATACTGTGTTTCTAAAGAAAACCATAAGGACAGCGGGAGAGGCCACAGGTAATTTTTATTCTGTATTCTTCTGTATTTTGCCCATCACATAATGGTCATAATTAGAAAGGTAAATTGTCTTCACTTGAGGCTGTTTTTTTCAACCAACTGAAAACCCACACTTCTTGGTTTCAAGGCACCACCACCACCAATTTGCTTTACTTATATATTATACCTTCCTATTTTTCCCCTAAGGTCAAGCAATCATGCTTGTCATATCTCCCACAACTTTTACCTCTGCAGTTCCATCACAGAGCATGACTATCTCAACTTCAACACACAGGTTAACACTTTCCAATTTCATCCTCTCTGGCTATTCCAGCAACGTGCTCCAGCACCTTTACCAATACAGTAGATTTAATTATAGGTCTCAGTTACTGTTGTGCTATTGTTTTTGTTTCTCCCTACATCTGACCAATTTATGCTTACCTTTATGGAGCAGATTGCTACTTAACTTCTTCCAAACCTAACATTCGTTAATTTTTCCACACTAAGAAGATCAAAAGCCAAGTCTTTACTCCCTTTCCTTTATAAGTCTTCATAACACCGTATTTCCATTTGGATTTCTTAGGGTACTTTGGTTAACTGTTCTAGAATTATGATATCAGGAAGGATAATCTCAGGAGATACCCCCATGACTCAAAAAACTACTTCCAAAGGGCTTACATTAACCAAATGTGCAGGATGATTCAAAGCATAACTGTTCTCCTCTCCTTTGCTTAAATAATTTAAGTAGTTCTGAAAGGATTAGGGCATTTAGGATTTAGCATATAGAGCTAGAAAAGAATCCAGACATCAAAATTTTTATCCTTTCCAATGTCAATGTTCTCAAATCCTCCTCTGAACTGAACTCATGCAGACTAAATCAGTATCAATTTTTCACTTCCAAATTTCTCCTATGTTTAAGGCAAAAATACAAAACAAACAAATCACACCCCCCACAAAAAATTCTAAAGGCCTCACAATAAAATTTAGTGTAATCTAAAATACTGTAATTTTATAATGTCTACATGTCCAGACTTCTTGAACAAGTTAAGATGAATCTGTAGTCTACATTTTTTCATAAGCTTGGCACAGTGAAAGCAATTTGGACATGGCTAACCTGCTAAGTTATACAATGTACCTTTTAATTTAGTGTATGTTATTTGCTCTTTTACATAGGTTACCTCTAGAAAGCTAGATAAGAAATTTAAAGTGGTGATTGCCTTTTAGGAGATCTTGACTGGCAATTAAGAGGGAGATTTTATACTGTCTTCCCTTTCGTATCTTTTGAATATTAAATCATATAAAATTTACAAATCCATTAATTAATGCAAAAAATAAACATTATACATACATATAGTTTTGGTCTATCATCTGATGGGATCAGTCCTAAGTCGGTATCCCAAACTATAATATTTGGAAATATTACAACAAAGTAACACAAATATAACAAGTAACGAAAAGCCTATATTCTGGCTTTCCATGGTCACCTCAAATAATTTTTTAAAGATATATATTCTTAAATTTTCATGTGGATAAACAGCCCCAAAGAATGTGTGTGTGTATATATATATACATATATATACACACACACACACATATATATGTGTGTGTGTGTGTGTGTTAGTCTCTCATCTAGGATACTAAATTTAGATTAGATAATCAAGCAAAAATATAATAATGTTGTGCATTCCAAAGTCCTATTAATAGCAATTCCAGATTTTTAAAATACATTTTAATCCTCCCAGCTTATCCATGTGATGAAAGATCAAATTTTAGATATATAACCAAGTGCTCCAATTTAATCTAAAGTTGAAGTATGACAAAACCAATGAAATCAACAAATGAAATGAGACTTCCGTACAGGTTAAACAGGAGAAATAAGGAAAAACTTCAGCATAAAAATACCTAAGATAATTGTTCTTTGTTCATTTTTGATGTGCGACTAGAGGTAACCTTTGGAAAAGTCACCTAACTAAAAATACCAGTTCATTACAACGTGATATATCCTAAAGAATACTATTTAGTGTCTTTGGGTAAATGCTTCATATCTTATACAGATTTAAACTACTGTGTAAAATGAGGTTTATAAGGTATTCAACTCAAGCAGTTTTGCTTACTTATTTTTCCCCCTTTAAAAATTATTACCTATGAAATTCATTCTTTTCATATTTTTTTACTGCTGAATTAAACAATCTAAGTTTACATAAAAATATAAAGCCATTTTAATTACTATGGTGCAATGTTGTTACAGATAATCTCAAGAATATTATAAATTAGTACTCAACTCTTCCTTTGAAAAAGATGTAGAGATATACTTCCTCACAATAATATTGATCAATACCTTTTTAAAGTTATGTAATCTTTTGAAGAACTAACAATTGTTTTTTACATATTAAAGGCAATGGTGTGGATTTCTGCTATCAAAATTATTTTTGCTAACCAATTTTAATAGAAAAGAAAAACATTTTCAACTTGATTATCAATGGCACTATACTTTGTGGCAAAAACTGACTTATCAGCAACAAAACACCTTTTATGTAGAAGTTCTGAATACATTTTTTTTCTTGAAAGTACATTAAGTAAAGGAATTTTTAACTCAGCATATAGTTTTAATTGAGAAAAAAACTATACTTAAAAAAAAGGGATGTGCTGCTTTCAAAAGAGCTTGAATAGAGTTTCAGTGACTCTGTGATTCAAACTTCCCTTTAACAAAATGCCATAACAAAAAGGTTTGTCTTTGTATGCTCCTATGTGGGGGAAAATAATTAACAGGTTGTTTGGTTAGAAGCCTAAAACTTCAAAGGTCCCATTACCTCACTTTGACAAGTATTTTTTTTATTTATTTAACTGATGAAAATTGTATATATTTACCATGTACATGATGTTTTGAATTTTGACAAATTTTATTTCCTTATAACAGTGCCACTTTAAACATTACGGGGAAATAAAATTAATAAAATTTACATATTTCAGGATCGTTTATAAAATAATTCCTCTATGATCCCGAAATATGTAAATTTTTAAGTTGTTTTAAACAGACAACTATCAAATTCTCAGAAGTTAGTTAAGTTTTCAGACTTTCCTAGCTCATTTAGCCTCCTCTGGAGCTTTTAAAGCTCCAGTTTAGAGCTTTCAGCCCCATTTCCAGGCTGGGAAATAAAATAAAATGCAGCCTATTTTACTATTTGTTCTCAATAATAGAAGTGAAGGCAAAGACTGAAACAAAAATTAGATTTGGGATTCTACCCAGATTTCAGATATCCAAATTTATTCCCATTCCTCTGCTAACAAGGACAGAGTAGGAGCACACAAAAATGTGTACAAAAATACTCAGAGAAATATTACTCAGAAGCATTATTCATAATAGGCTAAAACTTGAAACAAGGATATGCTCAAAGCTCAATAAACAGAACACGAAACATAACTTTAAAACATTAAGATGCAATTTGGAATTAAGTTAGTAAACTTAAAAAACATTCATGCATCAAAAATATGCAAAGCATTTACAAGAACCTCAATTTTTAAACAATCTTTATAAAAGTAGGGTTTTTTTGTTTGTTTTGATTTTTTTTTGAGGTAGGGTCTTGCTTTGTTGCCCAATTGGAGTGCAATGCTGTGATGATAGCTTACTGTAACCTTGAACTCCCAGTCTCAAGTGATCCTCCTGCCTCAGCCTCCCAAATAGCTGGGACTATAGGCGTGTACCAACACACCCAGCTAATTTTTAAATTTTTCATAGAGACCAGGTTTCACTATGTTGCCCAGGCTGATCTCAAACTCCCGGCCTCAAGCAATCCTCCCACCTCAGCTTTCCAAAATGCTGGAATTACAGACGTGAGCCAGGCCTTTAGAAATTTTTGCACCAGGCCTTTAGAAAGTTTTTATAAATTGCCATCGTAAAACATAATGCCTACAACTGACAAGCTAATCCTGAAATTCATATGGAAACAGAAGGGACCCAGAATAGTCAAAATAATCCTGAAAAAGAAGAAAAAATCTGGAAGACTCACACTTCCTGATTCCAAACTAACTATACAAAGGTATAGTAATCTAAACAGTGTGGTACTGGCTGTCATAAGGCTAGACAATGGAACAGAATTGAAAATTCAGAAATAAACCCATACATCTCTGGTCAATTGACGTTCAACAATGGTGCCATAATGTAATGAGAAAAGAGCTTTTTCAACAAATGGTGCTGGAACAAAAATATGCAAAAGAATGAAGTCATACCCCTTCCTTGCACACAAATTTAACTTCAGAAGTATCACAGACCTAAACAGAAGAGCTAAAACAAACTCTTGCAAGAAAACTTAGGAGTAAATCTTGGGTTAGGCAAAGGCTTCCTCCACACAACAAAAGCACTAGTAATAGAAAAAACAGATAAGTTGGACTTCACCAAGACTTCATTAAAATTAAAAACTTCTGTGTTACTTAAAATGACGCCATCAAGAAAGTGAAATGACAGCCCATAGAATAGGAGAAATATTTGCAAATCATACATCTGATAAGAAATGTGTACCCAGAAGATAAAAAGAACTCAATAATAAAAAGACAAATAGCCCAATTTAAAAATAGGTATTGGATCTAAACAGACATTTCTCCAAAGAAAATATAAAAATGGGCAATAAGCACATGAAAAGATGTTCAACATCATTAGCCATTAAAGAATACAAAGCAAATCCACAATGAGATACTATTTCACATCCACCCATTGGAATACTATGTTTTTTATACTAAAAAGGACAGATAACAAGTGTTGGTGAGCATGTGGGGAAACTAGAACCCACAGGCATTGCCGGTGGGATCTTAAAATGCTGCAGTCACTTTGAAAAGTCTGGCAGTTCCTCAAAATGTAAAACGTAAAGCTACCATATGATCCAGCAATTCCATTCCCAAAAGAAATAAAAACATACGTTCACAGAAAAACTTATGCAAAAATGTTCGTGGGAGTATTCATAATAACCAAAAAGTGAAAACAACCAAATGTCCATCACTGATGAACGGATAAAATATGGAATGGAATATTATCTAGCCATAAAAAGGAGTTGGACTGATACATGCCAAATCATGGATAAACCTTGAGGAACATTATGCTAAGCGAAAGCAGCCAGTCACAATGGTCCCATTTATAGGATTATGTCCAGACTAGACAAATCTATAGAGGCAGAAAGTAGATCAGTTGCCTAGGTCTGGGGCAGAAGGTAAATGAGGAGTGAGTGCTAAGGGGTACAGGGATTCTTTCTGGGACAATGAAATTGTTCTAAAATTGATTGTGGTAATGTTTGCACAACTCTATGAACATACGGAAACCTTGAATTGTACACTTTGAATGAGTGTATTTACGGAATGTGAACTGTATCTCAATAAAGCTGTCAAGAAAAAAAACCACCTAACATCTATTATATATGTTGCTTGTGGAAAACATGAAACAGTCAAGACAAATAACTACGAACTGATTTGATTACTAAGACACTTAGAATTAAGAATTCAAAATACACTGCTGACTAACTGAAAGACACCCCCCCTTTAAATATTTCTAAATCTCAACTAAAATGCAACTGTCAGTACATAAAAATGGGATTCATCCAAGATACCTGAGTAAACACGTTACTTTCCTGTACATGGCTGAACTGTACTTCCCATTAAAACAAACAATAACTACCGAAAAACACTCCACAGGGAGACTCAGAAATTCTCAAAGAAGAATTTAATACTAAGAAGAAGGGGTGTGGAAAGAATGAGGAAGGGCAAGGAGCAGCACAGAGAACTAGGAGGATGTCTCCGTGAATTTAAGCCCAAGGAGTTCAGTTATATTAAATTTAACTCGTATACGCTTTGTGAACAGGCCCAGAGGCAAAGTCCTGGGCGCAGACCCACAAGCTGAGCTGCGAGGCTGAAAGGAAGTGCTTATCCAGCCCAACCCTGCACGGGATTTCGTGTGGAAATGGTGGGGGCAAAGGGACTCAGATGGGGGCCAGCGGTGCGGGACGGCGGCGAGCCCCTCGGTCTGGCGCTCCCAAGCAGCGCATAGCGGGAGGCGGCCGCGCCGCCGGCCCGTCCTCCGAGTCCGAGCCGCCGCGCACGCCCCGCGCAGAGCGCGCCTGGCGCCGCCGGTGGGGCTGGGTCCCGTCTCCCGCCCCATCCGGCGCTTTGTCCCAGCCCTGGCGGCCCGCGGCCCCTCGGCGGCCCCGCCGCGGGCTCCCGGGCCGTGCTGACAACCCCCGCCCCCAGGAGGGCTGCGAGCCCGGGAGTCCTGATCCGCCAGAGACCCGTCGCCCGCCGGACTTCAGCCAGGCGGGACCCAGCAGGCGGCGGTCCGAGGACGCTCGCCCTGCCCGAAGAGCCGCCGCCGCCGCTGCCGCTCGAAGCGCACGCAGGCCGAGGTCAGGCGCCGAAAGCTCTGGACTCCGAAACTCACTATTTCTAACATCCTTCGCTTACCCAAAAATTCTCGACGAAATACGCCATGACCATCGTGCCGCCGCCGCGCCGGGTTCCGCGTCCGCGCCCGCCCGCCGCTGTGTAAACACTGCCCGGCCCCCACGGCGCCCCCGCCTTCGCCGCTGCCGCCGCCGCCGCCTTCTTCCCAGGGACTGGCCCGCACCCTCCAGGGCGCATGCGCCACCTAGCGGCTGCCGCCGCGGGGCGAACACACTTAGACGCCACGGCCTCGGTGCGCGCATGCGCCCGGGCCCCATTCCCGGGTTTTGGTCGCCCTCTCCCAAGCCCGGGCGGGGCTAGGTTGAGTATTCTCTTAGGAATGGTGGAGAGCCGGGTCCCTGAGGAGTCACCAGGGAGACTGCCCGCACCCTTTGCGGCGCGACGGGCACTGGCCCAGGGACGGAGGGAAGATCCCAGAGGCAGTGGAGCCGGCAGGCTGGCTGCCCACTCGCTTCCTCCACACAAGACTCGCTTCCCAGCCTTCGAGGATCTCGAACGGACCGAAGTCTGGGCAAGCTGGCATGGTGGAAACTTGGCCGTTGGCCATCCAGAGGAGGCTCTGAGAAACCTTTGGTCAACAGGGTGCCTTTCCTTTACAGGGAACTAAGAACCAAAACAAAACTTTCCGAAGCCGGAAAGGGAGGAAACGCCCAGTGTCGCCTGAGAGCCTTGGAGCTGCGCGAGACCCAGGCACCGAGTCCGCCCCGGCCGCTGACCTCTAGCACGCCCGCAGCAAACCAGCGGGGACGGACGGCTGGCCGGCCCAGGGCGGGAACGTGACCCGAAACCAACGAACTTCCCGACCCCGGCCTTAAAAAAAAAAGTCTTTTCCAGGACTTGTTCATAAAGTCCATGGTTCTCTCTTAGCAACTCATACATTTTGGAAAAAGAAACAAGTCTTAACACGCCTCGGCCTAATAGAAAAACTAAATCCCCTTCTCACGCCTTGCTTTCCAAAGGTTAAAAAAAAAAACTTAAAACTTTTGTAAAGGTCTGAAGTTCACTGTCTGTCACCAGGTCAGCTAGGTCTAAAATTTGCAGTTCTTGAAGCCAAGCCCTACAAATAGATTCAGTGTAGTTTTAACTATACATACACATCACACCTCAGATCTTGTGACTTCAGACATAATGAACACTATAAAATATCACTGATCAGGAGAAATTATTTTCATTCTCAAAAGCAAAAGCCATGTGCCTTTCATGTGGATGAAACTGTAAAGTTGTTGTTGAATAGGGAATAATTGGATAATGGTATTGTGGTCGTATCTTTTTAAGAATATCTTTTAGAAATATATAGGATGCAATGATAAGACATCTTGGATTTGTTCAAAAATCATTCATTTATACTTTCCCACAATGAGTAAGGGTATAGAGGAAACAAGATTGGCCATGAGTTGATAATTGTTGGAGCTGGGTAATGGAAACATGGTTGTTCACTATACTAATTATCTCCTTTTTATGCATATGTATTTAGCTATTTACTTTCTTTACAAAGTCTTCATAACACTGTCATTTAAACCTAGTTTTGGGGAAAGTCAGATTTGTAATAGAAATATGCTACAGTTCTCTAAACTATCAATCTAGCTCAATTTTTCTTGATGCTGAAAGAATTCTAAGCCGTCTAGATCCCCTACAGATAAGCTTGGCATTAAATTCCTATTATCATTAAACACTACCCCCCTTAGATCTGGGCAAAAGAGACCACTATCCTGGACTCCATGCATTAAAGGACCTTACGTATCACACACACACATTTATTTAAAAAATACATGGTGCTTCCACCACTCGTGCTGTGATACTGAACAGTGGCCCACAGCATACATTCCCTCTCCATGAACAATACTGTTCAGGACCCAGGGAAACTCTTCTTCATATCTCTTGCCTTATGCCCTCAAACAAAACATGGACTCCAAATGCAGTGAAAATGTGTGGGTAGTATGGCTGTCCATATCAGAGATAGACTGCTTTGGAGTTCAGGCAGAATTTGAGCAGCAGAAGTGCCTAGGCAAGAGAGAAGACAAATTAGTTAATTTGTCAAATACTTCATCTCATCTTGAATGCTCTAGATTCTTGCATAACAAAACACAGTATTGTTTCCCAGTAGTGTCAAGCAGAGGTTTTCCTTCTTTTGGTGCTCCAATTTGTGGTTACAGCACTGACAGTTTAGCATAGCATTCTCAGTAGTTGCACATGATACATTGGCCTCCATTTGAACTCTTGCCTCTGGCCCCATAAAATTTAGGGCTATGTGTGGCATGAAGATAAATATTCTATGTATTTCAAGTATTTGCAAGGTTCATTAGGGCCAGAACACCACATCCTGTAATTGCCTGGTATTTAAGGTGTGGAACTTTATAGTAAACAGTGATTAAGGTGACTAAATTTCAGACAAGATGGTGTTGTATAGGAAGAATGTGGGTGATATCAACCACCTTCTGTCCTCTCAAGTGAGGTTTCCAGGGATGCACATGTGCTCTGGCAGAGCATAGATAAAGCCCTGAGTGGGTAGCTCACTCATGTGCCTTAAAATATTTGTGCCACACACGCTTAGCCCTTGCTTATCCAAATAAAAACCGACATAGATAACAAGAGTATACAACTCACTGCCTATAATACCTGTCACTTCATAGTCAAAATGTTCGGTGAAAGAATGAATGATTAAGCCTATCATAGAAATGTCAAGGTGGGTTGATCTGAAGATAGTGAGTTATCTCAATTGATTGTTCACAGTCAGTTACAGATCAAACTCCTTGTTCTACTCTTTCCCTCTTTCTCACTACTGCACTTGACTAGTCTTTTAAAAAAATTAAAGTAAAATCATTTTTAAAAAAGAAATACCAAGGTGAATGAGACCTTGGACATTAGTAACTCCATTACTTTTTACTCATATTCTTTAATTGGTGCTGGATCCTAGAGCTTACAGAAAATGTTATTATTTAAGTTCTCTTTGCTTTAATTTCCTCACATTAATATTTTCAAAAGAACTCTTTTGGGCTTGAGTACTTCTTTTTTTTTTTGAGACAGAGTCTCACTCTCTTGCCTGGGGCGAGTGCCATGGCATCAGCCTAGCTCACAGCAACCTCAAACTCCTGGGCTCAAGCGATCCTACTGTCTCAGCCTCCCGAGTAGCTGGGACTACAGGCATGCGCCACCATGCCCGGCTAATTTTTTCTATATATTTTTAGCTGTCCAGTTAATTTCTTTCTATTTTTGGTAGAGATGGGGTCTCACTCTTGCTCAGGCTGGTCTCGAACTCCTGAGCTCAGAACGATCCGCCCGCCTCTGCCTCCCAGAGTGCTAGGATTACAGGCGTGAGCCACCGCCCCCGGCCTTGAGTACTTCTTAAAAGATAGAATACTTTTGTAATAAAAATAATAGAAAATTGAAATAATATTTAAGGTCAGCTGTAGCAGAAGATCTGTTGGAAAGGGACCCCTAAACAATTTGGCTTTTCATTTTTGTGTGTCCCTACCATCAGATTCATCTTTCTCTTAGCAACTCTCTCTAATTACACCTGCTGCCCACATGTTGGCTTCTAGGCAGGCTGTTGATCCCCATTAAACTCTGGCCTAAGCATATACATTATAGCTCAAAGCTGTGGACTATTAAAACATAACTTGATAAATGGTAACAAATAAGAGAGAGGACATTTATGCAAAATAACCTAAATCTAGATTCTCTGGTCTACAAACTATAGTTTATCTCCAAAATTTGAGGGCCCAATCTCTTAGGCAAGGCACCCAGAGCACTTCCCACTTTCCATTCCTTAGTTTGATCTCCATGTCTAATCCTAGGTTCACAGCTCATCGCACATTAATCAACATTTAGTCACAAGGGCCATTTCCTCATAACTTCATTTAAAACTAGTTCCATATCAGAAGAGTTGACTATAAAGTAGACGACATTTTTCTGTTTATTTTCAATATAATTTTGCAAAGGTACCTCCACTTGTTTCCAAGATGAGAGTGGCAGAGGAGCATATCCTTATATATCTCTCCTGTTTCCTGTTAGTTTCTTCAAGGGACAGCATCCTGTGTAAGGTGCAGTAGTCCTTCTCTGCACT
This sequence comes from Indri indri, assembly GCA_004363605.1. Classification (NCBI taxonomy): domain Eukaryota; kingdom Metazoa; phylum Chordata; class Mammalia; order Primates; family Indriidae; genus Indri; species Indri indri. The sequence continues at coordinate 10,049 of RJWJ010015378.1, read as the reverse complement.
TATCTTGTACTTGGCAACAACAAGTGGCAAAAGAGCTAAGCTCCATTAAAAGGCAGAAGAGAAGCAGGCAGATCTCTGAAGTCTGGTATTCTTTTGTTTTTCCCTATTCAATAGCGCATATTAAAAGCAAAAGCTCTGTGCAAAGCAGGAAGAAAAGCAAAAGCTTGGCAGATGGTAGCCCTGCAGGCTGCTACATGAGGGCCAAGAGGTAGAAACATGTCAATGGAACTGCAGAATAAAGCTAAACATCACCCTGCACACAACTTTCTTAGTTCAGAGCTCTTGCCAGGCAGACATTTCTTCTCTCCTGAGTGTACCTGGGATTGATTGACTGCCTGCTCCGTGATGGGGTACCATCTCTTCCTCCAGAATGAGATGTACTTTCCCAGGGGCTCCCTTACCTTGCTGTTTGTGGAAGAAGCACAAACACCTGACAGGTTGTTCAGGGGTTTACATTGCTAGTGAAGACAGGGAACCCAACAGGGATTTCACAAAATAAGAAAAGAGAAATTACTAAATTACAGAAAGTCACAAAGATAATGATAATGTAAAAACACACAAAACTTTGTCATTAATGTTAAGCAGAAAGGCAGAAGATGACATGGAAAATGCATTAAAATTACAAATATGTAAAAATATGTATGTAAATAGACATAAAAAGAAAGCATAGAAAAATGGAAAATGTATATGTGGTAGGGTGGAAAGATTATGACAATTATTAAACATTTAAATTTTATTTTAATGTTATAGTACAATTTAAAGAGCAATCCTTGTTCTCTGTTTTCATTCGAATATATAAAAAGCCTAATCTTCTTTAATGTCTTTCATTAACGTCCTCCTCTTTCATTTATTCAGGCAGTAGACATTTATTGTACACTTTTTACCATGAAAAGACTGTCTCTACTCTTAAATTCACAATCCAATACAGACTCATGACAACAATGATAGAGATAATGACAATTATAACAATAATGTGCATAGCAGAGTGTCTGGCACATAGCTGGCAACCAAGAAACATCTGTTAAATGAATAAATTAATGAACCACTGTTCTGGAAGGATAACCTCAAAAAAATTCAATTTGTGCTGTTTATTCTTTCTTTCTTCCTCTTTCTTTTTTCTTTTTTTCTACAAGGAAAGTGACAGGAAACTGCCCTGGATTCGCCAGGGGTATCCTCATTTATTTGGGGGTCCATGAAGTAGCGGAGTCCAGAGAAACTTCTGAAACTCAGTCCTTCTGGGACCAGCTAGTTCCTGAGGAGACAGTTGTTTATGGGAACTGGAAGAACAGAGCACTAGGAATTGTAATCATAGGAGCCCAAGCAAGAGGAACCCTGGGTTGACCTAAGAATGGAGGAAGTGGACTTGGTTTCCCTTGAAGAGCCACTGAAGCCTGGGCATGGATCTGAGTCACCAGCAGACCAGCACCTTCTGCACTCCTTGTAGCACCAGATTTCAGCAGTAGCACGTTATACCAGTGGTCCCATTCATCTGTTTATTTAGTAAACATTAATTGAACATCTATATTGAGTGGGTCCTCTTCGAGACATTGGAGATACAATGCTGAATGAGACAAATAATTTTGCTGCTCTCATGGCATTTGATGTGAGAAGACAGACCATAAGGATATAAATAAATATCTTTTTCAAGAGTGGTACATGCTTTGGAGTATAATTGAGATAGAGTAGGGAGAGAAGGCTTGTTCTTTACCTAGAGGTGTCAAAAGGGCCTCTCTGTAGAAGTGACATTTGAGCAGACACTTGAATGAGCTAAAGGAAACAGCCATGCAAAGATCTGCAAAGTATTCCATGTTGAAGGATCGACAATAAGGTCCAGAGGTAGCAATGAGCTTGATTAGTTCAAGTAAATGGAAAGGAGGCCAGTGTAGCCGGGATGCACTGATCAAATGGGAGGACAGAAATGAGGTCAGAGAGGAAGGCAGAGTCAAGTCAAAGAGACAAGTTTGTAATCTAAGTGCCATAGGAGCCAATGGAGGGTTTTAAAATGGTAGAATATTGTCTGATTTATATTTTTAAAAGATCACATTGACTACTCTGTGAAAAGGGATTGTAGTGGGACAATAATTCGGAAGCCACTCCAAAGATGAATATAAGAGGCCTGGCAAGAGAAGATGATGGCAGGGACTAGGTGATAGCTGTGGAAGTGGTAAAAACTTATCAGACTCAAGATCTGTTTTGAAGGTAAAGCTGCCAGAGCTTGCTTATGGATTGGACATGGGTGGGGAAAGAAGAAAGAAATAAAGGATGATCCTAGGAGTTGTGCCTGAGTGACTTGGTATATAATGATGACACAAAGATGGAAAAAATGTGGAGAGGAACTGTTTTGGAGAAAGAGAAAATGCAAGGGTTCTGCTTTGGACTTGTTAAATTTGAGGTGCCTATTGGAAACGTCTATCAGGCAATCAGTTATATGATTCTGGAGCTCAAGACAGAGGATGGATTCAAGACATAAACTGGAGTGTCATCAGCATATTTAGATGAGACTCAATGAGATCACATAGAAAGAGAGGGTGAGACAGGAGGATCACTTGAGCCCAGGAGATTGAGATCAGCTTGGACAACATGGCAAGACCCATCTCTAAGGAAAAAATTTTTTAATTATCCAGGCATGATGGTGCATGCCTTTAATTCCAGCTACTCGGGAGGCTGAGACAGGAGGATCACTTGAGCCCAGGAGTTTGAGGTTGCTGTGAGCTATAATGGTGCCACTGCACTCCAGACCCTGTTATGAAATAAAAGAAAAAAAGAAAGAAAGAGGGAGGAGAGAAATAGAGAAAGGGAGGGAGAGAGAAAGAATGAAAGGGAAGAGAGAGAGAGGAAGTGAGGGTGAGAGAGACAGACAGACAGAGAGGGGCTATGGAACTGAGGAAAAAGCCCTGGGCACTCCTTCATTTAGAAGTCAGCATAAGGGGATGAGCCAGAAAAGGAGATTAATGCAAAGTAAAAGAAACACCAGAAAAAAGAGATGACATTAGAGCCAAGAGTGAGAATGTTTTAAGAAGTCATCAATGGATGACAAATACTGAGAAATGCCCACTGGATTTTGCCAGATGGAGGTGGCCTTGGTACAGGTTGATTCTTTGAAATGGTGGATATATAAATCTGATTGAAGTGGGTTGAAGAGAGAAGAGGAAGTAAAGACGGCAAGCATAGACAACTCCCTCAAGAAGTTTTGCTCTGAAATAGGCAGGTGTTGAAGGAAATAAGGGATAATAGGGGGAGGAGCATTAAGATGGGACATAATGAAGCATGTCTGGGTGCCAGAGAGGGTGAGCCAAAGAGAGGGGAAAGGGAAGATAATTCTAGAAATGTTGTCATTGTATAGCGGAAAGAATATGGGATCCAGAGTAAATGTGAAGTTCCAAGAGGATGTTTCTAGATTTCTATCTAATAAGTCTAATAGGGTCTTGATCAATTAGTTGGAAAAAATAAGAACTATGTGTTATTTTAGTTCTGCATATTAAAAGTATCCTTCATGTATTATCTCATTGAATCCTCACATCAACCCTGTGAGGTCATGACTATTATTCCCATTTTACAAATGAGAAAATATGCCCCAGGAGATTAAATGAGTTGCTCAAGGTCATACATCAAGTCAGTGGGAAACTACTGGTAATTCAGGAGTATAAGGAATAAAGTGTTATGGGGGGAAGTAAGGCCTCAAGGGACAAAACAGGTCAAAAGAAGGGAATGGTCAGGGATGAAAGTTAAACTCATCCACCCATGGCTTTTATTTATGTTTTCTTTTTTAAACTGGTAGTTCTGGTACTCGTAAGTTTCCACATTCTTTCCATACAAAGGTCTCTTTCTTGGTTACCTTCTCCTTAACCACGTGCTGTAAATGGATATGAATGCTAACTACTAAGGGATCCTATAAAAATTTCAAGGAAATTTATTTACATCTTACTGTTCTTCTCTCCTCACTGTCAGTGCTGAAACGTGCAAGAAATATGATTGTTCAAAAACTCAGATTCTAATCAAAATCTAAGGTTGATGTACCCCGAACAGGACATCTGGTCATTGTATTACAAACCACTCCCTTTTTACAGGCAGAGGGAAGGAGAAAACCAAATCAGCCTGTAGACATGGCTATAATGTCCTCTATCAAAATCCTTAAGAAAGACCACTAAATTCTGATTATCTATTTGCAGAGAGGCCACTACACTGGGTCAAATTGGCTAGATCCAAAGGTAATGAAATAAAATTTTTGTTTTTAGTCTTAAAATCCCACTGCCTTTATACACTTTTCTTTATAGTGTTTCAAGAACACACTTTCACCAACTAGTTATTTTTTTTCATTTAGGTCCAGAAAATGTATATTATTTTTTTCTTCCTACTTCCCACATGCCAGCTAAAACTACTTCTTTCCTTTATTCAAAGCTATTTTTAAATAGATCTCCCAAAAAAGAAAGTTGCAAAACCATTATCTTCTGTATAATCTCGCTTATATTTCTTTTTTCCTCCATACATACTGACAGATACATTCTTTACCTTGAGTAATTTATAATTTGTCACAAAAAGCTACATACTGTTCTTTGTAGCATCTTTCTTGTTTTTCTTTCTCTTTTTTTGGTGCAGGTGTATGTGTTTGTGTTGGTGGTGGTAATTGGAGAGGGGATTCATCCTTCTTTTTTCACTCTCTAATCACATCATCTCTTACCTTTCAGTTATACATGGGCTTCCATATTGGAAGAAAAGAAGTATGGGTATAGATGCCCATTCATTCATTTAACAAATATTTCTTAAGCACATATTGTGTGTTGGCACTGTTTTAAGTGTGTGATATATAGCAGTGAGGAAAACAGGTGTATCCTGCCCTTAGAGATCTTACAGCCCTGCAGAGATGCTAGGCAAAATTAAAATAACCAAGTAGATATATAGGATAATGTCTGATATGTCAGTAGATATATAGTATAGTGTTAAGTGCTATATTAAAAAATTAAGCAGGGCAAAGACAATATAATGTCATGTTGAAAAACAGAAGATGAGATCAAGAAATCTATTGTACGATATAGTGACTTCAGTTAATAACAATGCTTTGTATTCTTGAAATTTTCCAGGAGTAGATTTTAAGTGTTCTCGCCATGAAAAAATTATAAGTATGCAAGGTAATGCACTAATTAGCTCAATTTAGCTATTCTACAATGTATGCTTATTCCAAAACAACATATTGCACAAGATAAATATACACAATTATTTGCCAATTTAAACAATTTTTTGTTTTTTAAAGTTATTCTTTGTTTTTTTTAATTTTATTTTAAACAATTATTTTAAAAAATAGCAGATGAGAGACCATATAAAATGGCTCTGGAATTAAACTACCTGGGTTTTAATCCTCGCTCTGACATTTATGAGCTCTGTGACCTTGGGCAAGTTACTTAACCACTTATATGACTCAATTTACACATCTGTAAAGTGGGGATAATAATAGTATCTACCTCAAAGGACTGCTAGAAGGAGTAAATTGGTTAAAATATGTAAAGCACGGAGAACAATGCCTAGTATGTAGTAAATATAATAACTACAAGCTATTAATATTATTAAGAAGAACAGGGAGTGATGGAGGGTGGCTATTTCAGAGAGAATGTTTAACGTTGGAGATGAATGAAGTGAAGGAGACAAATCTTGTGAAATCTAGCAGACGGAACCTAGTAGGCAGAAGGAAAAGTAAGTGCAAAAGAAAACAAGTTTGGTATAGCTTGAGCAGATTGAGTGGAAGTGAGGTAATAATTACAGGAAATGAGGTAAAAGAATGGAGTTGGGGCTAAATTAGCTAGAGCCTCGCAGGCCACAGGAAAACCTGAGGTGGTATCTAAGAGTGATGGTGAGTCATCTGAGGGTTTTTAGCAGAAAGTATCATAATCTAATGTTTAGAAGGACTATCCTGGCTGCTACGTGGAGAATAAGATATAAAGAGGCAAGACGGTTGTTCAAACATTTACCAATACATAACTAGACTCAAAACATATTAATAAGTAGAAAAAAGCAACGTGTTGAACAAAATGCATGATATACTGGTATTTGCATTCAAAGAAGAAATCTATGTATATATGTGTATTTGTGTATATATAAACATAAATGTATATGCACATACATTAATTATACATGCATATGCACACATGATCTATGTATATTGTATATGTGTTTTCTTGCATACATATATCCTATCTCTGGAAGGAAGGGTATGTAAGAAACTGGTAACACTGATCCTTTGAAGAGAATTGGATGACAGGAGTAAGGAAGGATATCATCTTTTGCAACTTTGGAAGTTTGTTCTATGTAAATGTATTACCTATTTAAAAGGAGTAAAATAAACTTAAACATTAAAAGGGAAAAAAAGAATCAGAATCGTTTTACCCAGATGGTGAAAAATGATGGCAGAATTGGGGCTGAGAGATAGGGCTATAACCAAAGGTATCAAAATGGATTGGATGCTTGATAGGAAAAAACACAAACATCACCACCAAGGGTACTAGCATAATAAAAACAAAATAAAGCAAAAATGAAAATGGTTTTCTGATACCTTTTCACCTCAATGACAGTTTGACTAGTGTCAATTGTGTGTGTGTAATTATTTTGTGGTCCTTTATTAATTTTATAGGATCGTTCTACTGTTTGTTGGATATATGATTCTGGAGCTCAAGACAGGTTGGATTCAAGACATAAACTGGAGTGTCATCGGCATATACAGACAGGACGATGAGATCACACAGAAAGAAAGAGTGAGGTGATGGGAGCCCTAAATGCCCTGATTTGATTAATTCACATTTATGCCTGTATCAAAACATCTCAACATCATATGTACCCTATAAAGATATACAACTATTGTGTACCCATAAGAAAAAAGAAAAAATAATCAATTTTTCTTTCCTTCCATAATTATTATTTTTCTTTCCAATCCTTTTTAGCTTTAAAATTTATTGTTATTTAAAAAAAAAATCCTGTCCCCTGTGTATCTTACTGTATTTTCCTTTGTGCTGCTTCCCACATCATGTTCACATCCGCAAAATTCTCTTTTCTTTTCACTTCTCCCTGGACCCTTCTTTCGTATGTTTCATTGATAAGTATAAAAATATGTCTTCATATTTTTATCTTGTCTTCCTTGAACTCTTATATAAGTTTCTGATTTGTGTTCTTGTTTTATGTAGTTGAATTTTTACATTTTATTTATCTATCTATTTATTTATTTATTTATTTTGAGAGACAGGGCCTCACTCTGTTGCCCAGGCTAGAGTGCATAGCTCACTGCAACCCTGAACTCCTGGGTCCAAGCGATCCTCCAGCCTCAGCCTCCCAAGTAGCTAGGACTACAGGCATGTGCCACCATACCTGGCTAACTAAAAAAATTTTTTTTATAAAGACAAGGTCTTGATATGTTGCCCAGGCTGGTCTTGAACTCCTGGCTTCAAGTGATCCTCCCACTTCAGCTTCCCAAAGTGCTGGGATTATGGGCATGAGCAACCAAGCCCAGAGTGAAATTGAATTATATAGAAATAAGTTTAAAAAATATACTTCATCACAATTTGTTTGATGTCAGTTTTTATCTGTTCCATGGTGAGAGTGCTTCATCTGTCATTTGTTTTGCCAGGGATTTTTCTTCACATTTTTTTTCTTTATAGTTCCTATGCTAGTTTTATTTATTTATTATTATTATTATTATTGTTATTTTTTAGTTCCACTTTAAAAAAAGTGAGTTCTTATCTATTTATTGGAGTTTTATGTGAGAGGGGAGGCCAGGATTGTATTCACGGCCAGTAGAAATTGTCCTCCTAACACAGGGCTATGTGCATGGATCAGTTCCTGTAAGTTTTGTTTCTCTGCAGCCTCCTTGAGGTCAGCACCAAAGGGATGTCACAATGTGACCTCTCTCCTTCTCTTTCCTTCCTCAATAGCAGACTACTTCCTGAAAAATATGATTAGTCTATGATATTTCTTGCTCAAATCCACTTCCCCAGCTTCTCCTCCGTAAACTGCGTCCAGAAAAGTTCCTGCCCCCAGAATCTCATTCCATTGTTGCAAAAAAAGGGCTTATTTATTTGTCATCTTAAGCTGTGCACTTTACTTTGGAGTTATAGGTTCTGCTGGCTTTTCCCAGATCTGCAGTTCTGGCCTCCATGTATCTCTGACCTCCACTGCTTTTGGCAGTTCTTCCTATTTTAGTTTCATATTTCTGCTAGTTTCATCAGATATGGAGGTTGGCATTACTATTTCTCACTCTTCTTGTTACTTTTGGGTGGTTTCTAAAGGAAAGGCAGAAAAGACCTAAATTCTTTGTCGGGTTAATACCTGGATGCTGTCAGAAGATTATTTTGCATTAATTCTGCCTGGCATTTAATAGACTCTTTCAATCCAAGTCCTTTTTAGTTCTGGAAAATGTTTTTTTCTTATTTCTTTGATAATTTCCTCCCTTTCATTCTCACAGCCTTATACCTGTACAATTTTAGTTATATCCATCCTCCATGTCTCTTAACATTGCTGTACTTTTTCTTATCTCTTTTTTCTTCTTTCCGTCCTTCCTTTCTTTCTATACCATCTTGAAAGAATCTCTCAGCTCAGTTTTCCAACTCATTAATTTTATATTCAGCCCAACTATTAGATTTAGCAATCATATTTTTAAATTTCTGTGAATTCTGGTTGTGTTTCATAGCAGCTGTCTTTTTTAAAAATGGGATAAGCTTTCATGTAACTCTGAAGATATTAACTATGTTTAATTTAAAGTCTTTACCTGTGTCTATTAACTATTTTTTTTACAGTAGGCTAGTTGGTTAACTTTATTGCTCTCTTTCATGCTCTTGGTTTCCCTAAAACGTTTGTTGATTCTTGGTTTTGCGTTCCTATTTGTAGGAACAGAATTCCGTAGCTGGAATGCATTTCCTTACTTCAAATGAGAACTCCTGTTTACCTGGCAGTGAATGCCAGTTGTTACAGGCATCTACCTCGTGGGATTGGGTAGGGACAGGCAGACTCTGTAGGTAACTGCTCTTTGTAGCGTGCTTTCCCTGACCCTCCAGGGCATTGTCCTTTTTCTCTAACCTTGCTTTCTCGGGAGTGCTGGTAATGCTGGTAAATGTTTAACGACCAGCTCTGCGGTGGAAGGGGGAAGTCTTGATTTGCAGTATTTCCTGATTGCAGTGCAATGTAGAGTCTCCTACCCTAGCAAATTTCAAACCAGCAACATAGCATCACTGAGTGGGGAGCTGGGAAGATATGTGCGCAATGGACTCCCAAGAGCCTGGCTTCATTAAGCACACCACTGCTCTGGGGCTGCTGTGATAGCGACTTCGGAAAACTATGCTCACAACTCTTCATCTGAGCCCAAACAATGCAGCCAGCTGCTCCAGGAGCAACTCCAGGAATTGATGGGAACTGAGAAGTATGGCTCAGTTATTTATCTCTTTAGTTAACTGAGTGCCCTGTTCCCTTTAATGGTTTTAGGTTCTTCTGCCCTGCTAGATTTTTCTGTCAATCAATTCCCATGTTTTTTATTCTTTTCAAAAATTCCTTACTATGTTGTTCGTTTGCTGGAAGCACCCTTTCTGGTTTTCCTCTACTACTTTGAATTTATTTTTCTATTTCTTTGCAATTTCAATGGAATTTGAAGGAGAGGCAAAGAGGAAGTCCTTCTCCTGTTTCATGCCTTAAGTTGTTTTTATTAGAAGTCACTTCCTCTTATGTCTCAGAGTCTGATTCTCCTCCCGTGACCAGTGATTTTCCTGTAAGCTCATTATCCTGAGTGATGGTTTGGCTAGCTAGGGCTACTGGCTGCTGAGAGGCTCTGAGGAAACTTGGGTAGTCTGATTGACGCCGCCTGCCTCTCCACTGGGCTCCAGTTGTGGAGTACACTGTTCTGTTCATGGAGGCCATGCACACTGGCCAGGGAGAAGCAGCCCAGCAGCAAAAGCATCCATGTGAGCATTTTGCATTCTTACAGGTCAAATGAGAGAACTTCTCAGACTTATTCAGAAAGTGGTTGAAAGTGATCAGCCCCAGATCTCCTCCATATGACTTTTCTCTTTTCTTCTTTCTTTCTT
>RJWJ010015377.1:0-36283 GCA_004363605.1 Indri indri | reverse complement strand
GTCTGCCCGGAACCGGAAGTGGGCCTCTTCTTGAATTTACTCAAAGGCACCAAAGAAGTGTTTTCACAGTTGCCAGGATCCCCAGTTGACAAGGAGCCCAGAGTTTTCATGGGTCAAGCGTCCAGGCATAGGTTTACTGGGTCCTCTGCACAGAGCCTCCCAAGAGTGCAAGGTGTCAGCCAGGGATCACGCTCAGCAAATAAAGGTTGGTCACAAGTCTGAGACTGAGAGTTTCCCATCCACACACAGCCTACTGATCTCTGACAAAGCAGACAACAATATACATTGGGGAAAAGAAGACCTATTCAATAAATGGTGCTGGGAGAATTTGATAGTCACATGCAGAAGAATGAAACAGGATCCATATGTCTCACCACTCACAAAAATTAATTCAAGATGGATAAAGACGTAAATGTAAGGCATGAAACCGTAAGAATACTAGAAGAAAATGTTGGAAAAACTCTTCTAGATATCAGCCTAGGCAAGCAATTTATGAAGAAGACCCCAATGGCAATCACAGCAACAACAAAAATAAATAGATGGGACTTGATTAAATTAAAAAGCTTCTGCATAGCTAAGGAAATAATCAACAGAGCAAATAGCCTACAGAATGGGAAAAAATATTCATAAGGTATATATTGTATAAAGGGCTAATAACCAGAATCTACAAAGAACTCAAGCAAATCAGCAAGAAAAAAACAATCTCATTAAAAAGTGGGTGAAAGACATGAACAAAAGCTTTTCAAAAGAAGATAGACAGATGGCAAATAAACATATGAAATAATGCTCAATGTCACTAATCATCAGGGAAATGCAAATTAAAACCAAAGTCAGATATTACCTTACCCTAGTTAGAATGGCTATTATTAAAAAGTCCAAAAACAATAGGTGCTGGTGTAGATGGAGAGAGAAAGGAATGCTTATACACTGTTGGTGGGACTGCAAATTAGTACAACCTCTATGGAAAATAGTATGGAGATTCCTCAAAGAACTAAAAATGGACCTACCATTTGATCCAGCAATCCCACTACTAGGAATTTGCCAAAAGAAAAAGAAGTCATTTTATTAAAAAGATGACTGCACTCCAATGTTTATTGCAGCACAATTCACAATTGCAAAGATGTGGAATCAACCCAAGTGTCCATCAATTCATGAGTGGATTAACAAAATGTGGTATATGTATATTATGGGATACTATTCAGCCATGAAGAAGGATGAATTAAGGCCTTTTGCAACAATTTGGATGGAACTGGAGACCATTATCCTAAGTGAAGTATATAAAGAGTGGAAAAACCACCACCACTTGTAGTCTCTGTTAAATTGGAGCTAACTCATGAGCACATATGTGCACAGAGGGAAGTAAAACTCAGTGGAAATCAAGTAGGGGGAGGGGCAGGAGGGCATGGGCAAAAATCTACCTAACAGGTACAATGAACACTATCTGGGTGATGGGCACACTTACAACTCTGACTCAAGCATAACAAAAGCAATCCATGTAACCAAAAACATTTGTACCCCTATAACATTTTGAAATAATAAAAAAAAGTTTTAAAGTAATAACATTCACTGGGTGTCAGGCACATGGGAGGGGGAAGGAGGGGATGGATATATTCACACCTAATGGGTGTGGTGCGCACCATCTGGGGGATGGACACACTTGAAGCTCTGACTTGGGTAGGGAAAAGGCAATATATGTAACTTAAACTGTTTTACCCCCATAATATGCTGAAATAAAAAAAAATTTTTTAATTAAAATAATTCATTGCCAGTAGATGTGTACTATAGGAAATTGTAAAGGAAGTTCTTCCAGCTGAAGGAAAGAAAAACCAAGTAAAAACCAAATCTTCAGGAAGGAATGAAGATTATCAGAAATGGTAAACAACTGATAAATACATAGTGCTACTTATTCCTATTAATTTCTTTAGAATACAAAGAACTGTTTAAAGGAAAAACTAACATTGTTTTGTTAGGGTTTATAATGTATGTAAATGTAACACATGTAAGAACAATAGCATAAATAATAGGAATGGGAATAAACACACCTGCATATTTAGAAGAGTTCTACATTTCATATGAAAGAGGACCATATCAACTCTAAATAGATAAGGAAAAATTACAGATGTGTATTGTAAACCCTATAACAACCATTAAAATGTAATATAAAGCGATATAGCTAAAAAGCTAATTGATTAATTAAAATGTAATTCTATAAAATACACAAATAATCCAAAGAAAGGGATCAATCTAATAGAGAAAAAATTGTCCTCTTTGAAGGAGAAATTCACCCAAAATGTTTTTATTTCTTTTGTAATTCTCAAGAAAGAACATCGTATCTATGAAACTAAGCCAATAATAATACAGAGAAAGCAATACAAAGGAAGAAAAGATTTCATGGAGAATTAAAAGAAGCAAATCATTATTGTGATAATTTAAAACAGTCACAAAATAAATGAATAGCAGATTGGATACTGCAGAAAACTGAAAGACAAATTGAAAACACCAAAATTAGAAGAAACAGAAAGGGCGGTGCCATTTGCAGGGATTGGGGGATGGTACAAGAGAACAAACCTGGGAAATCTCACCTGGGAATAGTAGTGGTCCTGGAAAGCAGGATGGGGCAGAGGGACCAGTTGAACTGGCATGCATCTCACTGTCTGTTTCACAGGGAAAACTACCTACAATACCTTAAAATGTAAAATAATCACTATTCACTTTTTTAAAAAGTAAAAATAATGCCAAATGTAACTCCTGAGTCAGAAAGATGATAAACAACCTAAAAGATATTAACAAAAATAATCTGTATATAAAATCTCAGATTTTATTAATGAAATCTAGTACTTGGGAGAGCAGATAGGAAGAAAATAAATGAATGATAAACTTCTCACCCAAAACAGAGACCATCAGTACATATTTCTTCTCTTCTTTATAAATAAAGCTATGAGATATAATTTTATTTGAATCTGAGAGGAAAAACAAACTAAAAGGGAACCCTAGGTATCACTGAACTTCAGAAAATTATTTCTTCAAAACAAGAACTATTCCATCCAGAAATTTTTCTTTGAAGTTAAGAAAAAAGATTAAGAAAAAACATTAAGAGGTTTGAGTGATCATGTAAGAGTTTTTCAACATGTGCTTCTTAATGGGCACGAGATTAAGTTTCTAAGAAGTAACACTTCATCAACTGTCTTTAAGCATCTAAAGATATCACTAACACTAAACAATAACAACAACAATTTTTTTCTAATTAAACAAAAAGTACAAAGTTGTAAACTTTGGAGGAAATAAATGGGAGAGGCTGCTCTGAAAGAAAAGATAGCCTATAAAAAAGACAAACTAGTTTCAAGGGGGAAAGCTACATAAATCACAGGAATATGATTAAATCTAGTAATTATGACAAACCTAAGGAAAATCTACAAGAATACCAAACATTAGTTGGTCCTCTTGGTTTCCTTGAAATACATGAAATTTTGCTTCATTATTTCAGAAAGTGCTGCTTCTTCATTTCCATCAATTGCTCAAATCATACCGTGTGATTTACTTCATTTTTATAACATGACTTTCTCACATGCACTTTTAGTTAGTTTCTAATTGTATTTCTGATGTTGCTGCTGTTATTACTTTTCACTTATAGAGATTATTTTTACCTTCCTCTCATCAATAGCATACTTTGTGCTTACAGGTTCTTAATAATCAATTCAGAATGTATTTGTCTTCTCTTTGAAGACATTTTTCATGGATCTTCTGAATTTATGTTATAATTTAGACTGTTTAATTTTAGACTTGTTAATCAATTGTTACACTAGAATTTCTTTTTATCTCATTCAGGGGTTAGTTCCAATAATTATTAACTCCTCATAATGAGGAAAAATAAATAAATTAATCAAAACTGACCTAGAACTGACACAGATATTAAAATTGGCAGGTTAAGGACATTAAAATCATTATTTTCACTGTATTCCTTATATTTAAAAAGTTAAGTAGAGACATGGAATAGGGAAAAATTGAATCTCTAGATATGAAAACTATGATATGTGCTATGATTTGACTGTGTTGGAAATTTAATCCCCAATGCAACAGTATTGAGAGGTGGGGCTTTTAAGAGGTGATTAGGTGATGAGGGCTCTGCCCTCATGAATGGATTAATGTTGTTATGACCATGTCACTTATTGTGAAAGTGGCTTGGTTACAAAAGCAAGTTTGACCCCCTCTTACCCCTTTGCTCTCGTCTTCTCTTGCCCTTCTGCTTCCCGCCATGGGATAACAGCATGAAGTTCCTTGCCAGATGCTGGTACCATGCTCTTGGATTTCCCAGCCTCCAGAACCATGAGCCAAATACATTTTTGTTCATTATAAATTATACAGTCTCAGGTAGTCTGTCATAGCAGCACAAAATGGGCTAAGACAATATGGGAGATAAAAAATTTGTTGAATAGGATTAACGGCCGGTTAGACATCACAGAAGAAAAGATTAGTGAACTTGACATAAAAACAGAAAGTATCAAAAATGAAACAGTAAAAATTTTTTAATTATATATTTATATATATAACTTTTATGAATAAATAAGTGTATATATGTATGCATATATGTATATATATAGAAAGAGAAAGAAATAAAAGTCAGCAAAATTGAAAAGAAATGAGACCGTCGTTATTTTCAGATGACATGATCATTATGTATAAAATCCAAAAAACCTATTTAAAAACCCTGTTAGAACTAATAAGTAAGTTAAGCAAGGTGCAGAATACAAGACCAATATACAGAAAGCAATCGTATTTTTATATACTAACAATAAGCAATCAGAAATTGACAAAATTGACTTTTTTTTTTTTGAGAGAGAGTCTTGCTCTGTTGCCGAGACTAGAGTGCTATGGCATCATCCTAGCTCACAGCAACCTCAAACGCCTGGGTTCAAGAATCCTGCTGCCTCAGCCTCCCAAGTAGATGGGACTAAAGAGGCATGCCACCACACCCAGCTAATTTTTTCTATTTTTAGTAGAGATGGGGTCTCCCTCTTGCTCAGGCTGGTCTCAAACTCCTGAGCTCAAGCTACATTCCCACCTTAGCCTCCCAGAGTGCTAGGATTACAGACGTGATCCACCATGCCCGGCCCAGAAATTGACATTTTAAAATGATACCATTCACATTAGCATTAAAAATTTAAAACACTTAGAGATACATCTGACAAAAGATATGAAAGACCTATACACTAAAAACTAAAAAACATTGCTGAGAAAAACTAAGGAAGACCTAAATAAAGAGATGTCCTTTGTTTATGTTTGAAAGGTTCAATATTCATTCATATGGAAGATCCTAAATTGATCCATACAATAAATACAATCACAATCAAAATCCCTGAAGACATTTTTGGTAGAAAGTAACAAGCTGATTTAAAGTTTATATGGAAATACAAAGGACCTAGAATAGCCAAACAGCTTTGAAAAAAAAGAGCACAGTTAGAGAGCTCTGACATTACCTGATTTCAAGACTTATATAGCTAGTAATCAAGACTGTGTGGTGTCAAGATAGACAAATATATCAATGGAACAAAAGAGGAGTTCAGAAATATACCTATACATATATGGACATGTTTTTAACAAAGTTACAAAGGCTATTCAATGGCAAAAGAATAGCTTTGTCAAAAAAAAGATAGTAGAAAACATGAATATACCTATGCAAAAATATGAATTTCAATCCACGTCTTGTACCATAGATAAACAAAAACCTCAAAATGTATCATAGACCTAAGTGTAAAACCTAATAATATGAAACTTCAAGAAAGAAACACAGAAGAAAATCTTTGTAACTTTGGGTTATGCAAGGGTTTCTTATATAAAACCCAAAATATAATCCATTAAAAAGAAAGTATTGATAAATTGTGTTTCATCAAAATTTAAAACTTACGCTCTTTAAAAGACACCATTAAGTGAATAAGAAGACAGACATAGACTGGAAAGAATATATTTGCAAAGAATGTATTATATAAAAGACTTCTTGTATCCAGAATGTATAATGAACTGTCGAAACTCAATAAAAGAAAAACACCCAATATAAAATGGAGGAAGAATCTGAATAGATACTTCGCCAACACATATAGATGGGAAATAAGCACAAGAAAGATGCTCATTTTTCATATAAATGCAAGTTAAAAATCACAAGATAACATGTCATGTCTATCAGTATGACTAAAATTAAAAAGACTGGCCATACAAGCGTCAACCATACAAGGGGCAGTAAGGATGTGGAGGAACTGGACCTTTTATGTACTGGTGGTGGGAACGTAAAATAATACAAATACTATGGAAAATAATGTGGTACTCTTTACACAATTTACACAAGTAGAAGTCGGGGAAATCTGGCTTGACAATATTTGTGGGACATGACCCAGCCATTCTACTACTAGGTATTTATCCACAAGAAAAGGAGCATATATCTATAGAAAGACTTGCATGTGTGTGTTCACAGCAGCTTTATTTGTAATAACCAAAAACTGGAAATGAATAAATAATGGAATGCTACTTAACATTGAAAAGAAATGAACTATTGATGCAAACATGAATGAATACGAAATAACCAGGCTGAGTAAAAGACCAAAAAAAAGAACGTAATATATGATTCCATTTCGATAAAATTATTAACAGTAAAGACTAGTTTGTAGTAACAGAAAGCAGATCAGTGATTGCCTGGGGATGGGGAGGAGATATAGAAAGGGATCGTTAGCTAGGATTACCAATGGACACAAAGAAACTATGGAGGATGATTGATTGTAGTGATGTTTTAAAGAATGCACGAACATCAAAACTTATCAAATTGCATACTTTAAGCGTGTGCAGTTTATCTCCATTTTAAAAAATTGGGGGGTGATTACGATGCATAGTTAGCATGAGAGTCACTTTATTAGTCCTATGTCACCAATCCCTCCACCAGCATGGCCATCCTGCTCAAAATATGCTCTTGTTGCACAACAACATTCCAAAGATTACCTGGACAGTCTGGAGTACCAAGGGAATGTCTCTTCCTGGTTTTGCATTCTTTTGTTTATGTAGCCTAAAGTTGTACAGCTTTGAAGTTTTGTGGATGTTTCCTTTATTTTAACCAGATGCTAAATCTTTTTAAGCTTGTGATCCAACCAACCATTCCCCCCAAGTCTTAGTTCCATAAGTATTGTCAGATCTCCCCAACTTCTACTTGTGTAAATTGGTGTTTTACATATGAATAAGGTACTTCATAACTTTAAACTGTTTTATAGTATTATAAATATAAATGCTTTATTTTTAACCCTTTGGAATCATAACTGCACTATCCAACATTGCAATATACTAGCTGTCCCTCCCCACTTTGAATTAACTTCAAACCTGAAAATAAAGCTATCTAGATTTTTACCATGAGGCCAATAACTTTAAAAAGTCAACTTATGTCTCATTGTTTCTATTTGCCAGACTCTCTTATTACATGAGTAATAAAGATGGCTATGAAATTTACATTTAAATTGTGAATAACTGAAATATTTTCATAATTTTATACATTTTACTGACTATGTGATTTCAGACATTTAATATTTTCTCATTTTGATATTCCTGCTTTTTCCAGGTGTGTCATCATCCTTGGAGGTGCATGGTGGATCAGCACAATGTCAACTTGGCATTCCTTAACTAGACTAGGGCTGAATGTACCTAGCCTTCATTTCATAGATATTTTTGAAAATATCTCCCAGTTATTGTAAATAAGACAAAGAAAAACCAGAATAACTTACAGTAAACAATACTCCCATAGAATTCAGGCACTCTATCTCCAGAAAAGGTTTTACTGGTATTTAGAAGAAAATTTATAAGCTCCTCCATAGCCCCCTTCTTCACCCACCTTTGTTCCATCCCTCCTAGTTCCTCACAAAGCCTAAAGTACTTGACAAGCTTCTGGCTCAGCCTCAAGTGGTTCCTTTTGAAAGAAAATCACTGATGAGTAGATTAAGGTTGATTGGAGATACCTGCCTGGGGGAATTTGCTGAGCATTGAGAGCAGACAAGCTTCCCCTAAGTCTTGAGAAAGTTGTTCCTCCTTCATTGTGGATAACAAAGAGAAGCAGAATTTGCTCTGAACGTTAGTGGTAAATGACTTAAAAGCAAGAGAGACTTTGTTTTACTTTAATTAAAAAAAAAGAAAGAAAACTTTTTGCAATATATTCCAAGAGTATGTCAGTCTTTCCTGTGGAAGGAAGCAATGGTAGAAAGGAATGAAAGACAAGGCAGCATATTTGCCTTCAGAGGAACAAAGGCAGATAGCAAGTCCCAGTTCATCACGTGGGAAACATGACAGAAAGTACCATGGTTTTGTAAGGCCAGAAAAGCTGGCATTCCCATCTTCAGAGATGTGCAGGACATAAAGTTTAATGGATTCAGGATTCAGAGGGTCCTGCTATGGTGTGCTTTCTGAAACGCAGCTACACAGGAAAACCACCAATTGGCTGGAAACAGAATGTATAATAGAAACTGAATCTAAAACAGACTTGGAACACTACAAAAAATCACATTGGCTGTGTCATTTGGGGATATTGTTTAGGGCATGCTATCTCAGACCCTGAGGTGAGTGGGGATGTAAGCTGATTGACACCTTGGCCATGTTTAGGAATTGAAAATCAGAACACATGATCTGACAGATGTGAATTTATTTATAGGATAGACTACTTTAAATTAGAACTGACCAAAATGGCAGAGTGTATAGTGGCAAAGGAATACAGAAACAAGAAAATCTAAGTTGTATCTTAGATTACAGTGAACTCCACAAAAAATGATAGCTGAAACTATCTTTCATACATTCAAAATTATATGTGTGCTCATTTATACTCAAAAAAATCAATAAATGAAATGTACGTTAAGATTCTTTTCTAGACTTAGATATTCCATTCTTCTGTGTCTTTCGTATATGAAGCAACCTGAGCCTTATTATTAGATATCCACAAACCCCAAGAAGGAGAAGTGAGAGTGTTTGAGGAAAAAAATCCGGTTAAGATACAAAGGTGTGTTCCTCCGGTTTCCCCCTTCCTCCCCTGCCCTCCATCCGTAAGAGGCTTTCACATGCAGCAGGAGTGCTCTGCGTCTGCAGAGCTGGTGATATAGCAGGCCCATAGAGCCCCAGTCGACTCAGGGGAGAGGGAGCCTTCCAGGCTAGAAAAGCAGCCCTTCTTCAGTCAGGTCAGCCACTGTTTCTGACCTGTGCATTAACTGCTTGCTTGCTTGCCTCTTTATTTCTCTTCTCATTCCAGTTGTTCTAGTTCTGGCTATGGTAAGGAATCTAGCACAGTACTTCTCAAACTGTATGCTAAGAAAGTTCAGGTTGTTTTTTTAATTTTTACTCCACAAAAAGGAATGATGAAATGGGATGAAGGGGGCATATAAACCCAAAATTTAAATATTGAGTTCAACAGACATAAAGTTTTGTCAAATTGCTGTAAATGTTTCCAAATGCTGACTGTATTTATCTTGTCTCAGACCAGTAACAAAGTTTGCTTATCACCACCAATCGGTAAACCACACTTTGAACCCTGGAGAATGTTCCATTGACAATTGCAATAGGTGGGCATAAAGTGTCATCGGGCAACCCTAGGTCTTAGGATTTGAGGCTCAACTAATGTCTGACATAAAACAGTCACCTGGTAAGGGCCGTATGAGCCACTGAAGGAAAGTAATCACGACCGGAAAACTGAGGTTGGAGCAGAAAAGTGAAGAGAAATGGAGTTGAAGGACCTTAGAGAAAACAATGTATGACTAATTCAGAAATAAAAGCAAGTGTTATCAAGACACTGAGAAACTGAATATACAGACACCGTCCAGACCATATGTAAAAGTAGAACTTTGATCCACAACCTGGTCAAAAAACCAACCCCTTATCTAATAAACAACGCAGGAAGCCAGACTTGCAAGGAGCCAGATTTCTATCTTTAGTGACAATCTAGGAAGCTAAACAATACCTTACATAACAGTCAGCCCCAAATGGCCAAGACTTGATTAATAACTGACAGCTTCCCTAATTTTTGTCCCCACTCCCAACTTAGGACCAATCAGAGAGAGCAAAATATGCACCTCTAACTAATCTCATAGGATGCTCTGCTTCTAGTCAACCCACCTACAGCTTTCCCATGTCACCAGCCTCCAATCAGGGCACACCTGAAGCCTTCCCTTTGTTCCACTATCCAGCTTTTCCCCTCCTCTCTGCATTGGAGCTTCTGCCAAAACACAAGTGATGATAGCTGACTCCCTTGTTATAGCAAGCTCAGAGTAAATACCCTTTGTTTTCTCATTTGGCTGGTCTTCATTTATTTTCACAACATGCCTACTTTTATTTGGAGAGCCCGATTCTCCAACAGAGCTCCCTTAAGCATTTTAGAGAAACCCACACACTCTTAATAACAGAGTCTAATTCTGTCGCTGTTTTGGCAACTCCTTTACCCTTATACCCCACAGTCAATCTTGGTAAGTCCTGTCAGGTCTGTGTCTAAAATATAACCCAAATGTGTTCACTTGTCCCCCATCTCTAGTACCACCACTGGATCCAAGGAACCACCAACTTGTTTCTGGATTATGACAATAGCTTCTTCACTGGTCCCCCTCACACTCTTGCTCCTGCTGTGATCTATTCTCACACAGCAGGAAAAGGGACCTGCACATCAGATATATCATTTCTCTGCTTACACTTTCAAAGGGCTTCCATCCCACTTGGAATAAAATACAAACTGCTACGCCATCTGGCATACTCCCTCCTCAGCCTCACCTTGTTCCACCCCTCTTGTCATCCACTACAGCCCAGCGACACTGGCCTTTTCAAATGTGCCAGTCGTGTTCCCATCTCAGGGCCTGCTGCACAGCTGTTCCTTCTGCTGGGAATGCTCTGGCCCCTGCCCTTTGCATGGCTGGCTGCTTCTTGTCGTTCAGATAGGAGCTCAGCCATCACCTCTTCAGAGAAGCAGAGAAGGTACGAAGTCTGCTATGACCACCCATTCACTGTCACATCACCCAGTTCTACCTCTCTGCATAACACTCACCATTATCTGAGACTTCCCCTTATTAGTTGGTTTTATTCTCCATCTCCGTCAGAGCAGGGATCTATCTATCTGTCATGTTTATTCACTGTATTCCCTAGCCCTAAAACAGGCATGGCATAGAATCAATTCTCAGTAAGTATTTGTTGAACAAATGAATGAATGAATAAATGAATAATTGAACGGCCTGAGACTTCTGACTCTGGTAGATGAAACTATTCTCCCTTACCATAGCCTAGCTTGAATTTAACTCCCACATCAATTCTCAGCTTCTCTAAGTCTTCCTTTTCCACTCACATGAAACTTTTCCCAGGTGCCTTTTCCTCTTCTGCACAAACAGATCTGACTATTTGAAGAATTTCCTTTGGATTTGATCACGTCCTACCTTGAGGCCTCTCTCTTAATAGCCTGTTAAACTCTTCCCTTGCTTTTTAGCTTAGCACATATGCATGTTCTACCTACCCAAACACATTTCTCTGTATCTTCCATAAAACAGTACAGTGAAGAGTAGAAATTCAATAACTAGTGGTTGAATAAATTTTTTTAAAGCATATTAGGTAAAATTAGTATAACATATTGTGAAGTTGTGCAGGACAGAGCCAACAAAGAAACGAGGTCAAAACTGAGACCTCAGGGCACTTCCTCAGGTGCACATGGGCTTTTTGTTGGTGCAAGCCCACGTTTCCAATTGCCTATTCATTGGTTTGCTCTGTACAAAATCTATTTCATCTCCTTTTCCCTCTTTAGGATGCATTCTGTGCTCCAAAGGCAATAGCTATGCATGGATTGGGATAACATTCACTGAGGACAGGCTTATAGGCCCAGTGGGCAGCCAGCCAGCAATTGCAGCTTGAATGACATATTCTTGCTAGGCAAAGAAAGAGTTGCTTCACCAGCCCAGTACTCAAACACCAGTTCACCTGGTTGGTGAAGGCTTCTTGCTATTTTATTGAAATTATACTCCTGAAAACTCAGGTAGTTATTGCTCCCCTAGAGTTTGGTTTGTGTTACTGGCTCTTTCTAAAGTATGTAAAAGAGCTAAAATTATGTTTTTATGAGTTAATTTTCAAAAAGGATCAGCAATTCCACAGGTTATTCCGGCTTTTTTCCCCATCTGCTGTGACAGCAGGTGTGATTTCACAAGCCCACTCCCATCAATCATCCTTTCCAACCTGTCTCTGATGCCTGACAAGGTGTTTATGTGCATAACACAGAAACCATCACTAGATCTTGCGAACAAATAAGGCTGCCTTTCAACAATACTTCAAAGGAAGACTGCCATAGAAACCTACATACTATGTTCAGGTGGGTGGTTCATTCAAATGCAGCAGTCTCACCTTCTTCCAGGGGTTGCAAACTCAAAGCCCTTCAAGGGCAAGACAGGTGCTATAAAGCTATGAAGCAGCCTAGTATAAAACAACAGGGAGTACAAAAAACTGTGGCCAAAATGGATAATGTGTGCTCTATCTAAAAAGTATTTGCATTCACTTTACATGAAAATGGTGAGGCTAAACACAAGTTTTCTACAGGTATAATGTGGCCACCAACTTTCAATCTCTGTTCCTCTATTAGGTCAGTGTCCTAGCCTGAGACCCAAAGGCTAAGTTTTTTGAAACATCTTAGAATTCATAGATCATGGACAATCAAAGCTGGAAATGATCATAGAATTTATTTATTCCAACTTCACCTTTTCCAAGTAAGGGAACTGAGGCCCAAAAGAATGATAAACCAGTCAAAGGGTACACAGCAAGGAACTAACAGAGTTAAGACAAAACTCTAGTTTCCAACTCCAAATCTGATGATCTTTCAGCTACTTGCTATTGCTATTCCTAATATGTTGGTAATAACATTACTCTGGATGTGTGCTTAATACAAATTGTGCTTTAAAAGTTTTTTGCAGTGATATTAATAATAGTAAAAGGACCAAATGCTAGAACCTAGATTAAAATGTTACATGAGCTGAATAAAATAGAATTTAGTCATTAAAGGTGATGATAATGTAAAATGTATACAAATGCTAGTCACAATTATTTTGCCTGATAAACACAGACTACAAAATTAAAATTTTGACTATGTAAAAGTAAGTATGTGTACAAGTGGACAAAGACTAGAATGAAATTTGCAAAATGAACTTAGAGTGGCATGATTACATTTTTAACCTTTTAAAAATCATTTTAATACTGATAAATTATTCTTTGGAGTATTTCAGGTGATTCTCTTTAATGACATTACAGAGGTTCATTTTAATCTCAAGGTAGCCATTTGTCGCTTCCTACCCTCTTGCTTGCTAGTAAAACCGCACATTTTGTTTAGATATCCACTCTTTTCATTTGTGACTCAGGGGGATGTCCTGATAAATCTGTTAGTAGCAGTGCTCCCATTCCCTTTGCTAATTCAAGCATGGACATGTGATCTAAATCTGGCAAATGAAACATAAAGATAATTTGCCAAGGGACTTCTGGGAAAGGTTTCCCTTAATCTTACATTTAAGATATTGCAGTAAGAATATGAACACCTGTAGCTGCTGCAACCATGTTGTGACCATGAGGCAAGTTAGCCCAATGATAAGATCTATAAGAGCAAAAAAATAGAAATGATCCCTAATGAATTAGTGTGAGGTCACCTACTAACTACTCTAATATGACTAGAACCTGATGAACATCAGTACTTTCATATGACATCTTGAAAACATAAGAAAGAGTTAGAGCCAGTTTGAGAGAGATATCTTCTCTTAAGAGAAAATAAGATAAAAAAGAAGAGGAAATGTGCATTGCCAGGAAGAGTGAGGCCATTCTAATAAATCTGAAGGGTTTTTTTTTAACTCACCCAAGAGTTCTAGTGACATCAAATGCCCTTTTCTGGATGGTCATATTTGTCCTTTTTCAAGCCAACTACTTTGTAATAGTCTGTCATTTTGCTTCACTCTGGACGTGACCATATTTCAGTCATGGCAGTGCAGTAGGTATCTGAACATCGGTGACAAAATTGCAAAGGGGCTGTGGAGGGGACAAAAGCTTCACTGAACTCAAGATTACTGTCATTATCAAAGTTCTACAAGTCCTGTCAGCTGGGGAGAACAGAACTTATGAGGATTAGAAATGCAACCTGGAGAGAATGGATTGCAGATATACTTTGTACATGCTGAGTATCTTGAAAAACAAGATATGAAGATAAAGCAGCTCCTTTGTGCTTCAGGACAGGCATCAAACCATTATAAAGGCACTTACCCAGGAGAGGCATAGTGCGTGAACACTCAAACCCCAACTTATGGCAAAAATAATAAGCTATGATGATGACAGTTCATTCCCAATCTTAGAGAACATTTCCTCCTGGGAAATTCTAAAGGGTTTTAAAACTATTTGCAAAATAAACACATATAATTTCACATATATTTATAAATTGGCAAAAAAAAACACACCTATTTTATAATGGAATGTTGTTACCTATGAAAATGCTAAAGTACCTCTCCTACTCCTCTATTTTATTCCCCATGATACATGTACCTAACTCCCTACATTAAAACAGTTGAACATGCCTCAACCAGTCTAGAGTCTCCAGGTAACTTTTGAGCCTCCAGATCCTCACTTTCCCAGATGTTACTATTATACTTCTGTCAAAATACCACTCCTCCATCTCCCTCATCTTGCATCCCATATGCACACAGCTTTCTGATTTCCAGGGGGTTAATAAAAGCCAATGAAGACGAGGGGAAGACTCCAGGAATGTGGCAGAGTAGAAAGCACCAGGAAACCCTACCAAGACAATGGGTGCACTGGCGGAATCTACCTGGTGTAATTATTTCGGCACTCTGGAGACTATTGGAAGCTTGCAATTCCCAGGGGAAGGCTTGGATGGTAAACTGAGGTTTATTTTGGTCATTTCAGCTCTTAGCACAATAACAGCTACCAATACCCCACCCCAGTGCTGTGTTTGAGTTCCTGGAGCAGTTTATGTATAGCTTGCAGGAGCCAGCGTGGGCAAAAAGAACCTTTCCTCCAAATATCAGGAATCTGTGTTTTGATGATTGATTGCTGTTTCTGATCACAGAGATGCAGACAAAGAAGCATGCTTCCAATGTTGTTGCACCTCCTCCCATTGTTGCAAGGCCCTTCTTCTGTGGCTGAAGTGACTTCAAAGGGATTTAAAAGGGAAGTTTCTTTTTTTTTTAACTTCTCTTCATTTTTCTCTTTCCAAATTTTGGAAGCCAGACATTCAAAAATGACTGCATATACAGAGAAAATTCGGTTCAGAAAAGACCTGAAAAACCTTAAGTTTGTACCTTAGGATGATCCTTGGCACAGAAACAGCATTCAAACACTTTTTTAAAAAGTAATAAAGGGGCCAGGCACAGTGGCTCATACCTGTAATCCTAGCACTTCGGGAGGCTGAGGCAGAAGAATTGCCTGAGGCCAGGAGTTTGAGAGCAGCCTGAGTAACAGTGAGACCCCATCTTTACTAAAAATAGAAAAATTAGCTGGGAATGGTGGCATGTGCTTGTAGTCCAGCTACTTGGGAGGCTGAGGCAGGAGGATCACTTGAGCCAGGAGTTTGAGGTTACAGTGAGCTATGATGATGCCAGTGCACTCTAGCCCGAGTATTAGAGTGAGACCCTGTCTCAGAAAAAAAAAAAAACAATAAATAAAAATACCAACCAAAAATCCCAAACCCCACAAACCCTAAGGAAGGAGGAGAAGAATGTGATTTACAGAGTTACCATATTATTAAATTCAAATGTCCAGTTTTCAACCAAAAAAAAATTTACAAGGCATACAAAGAAACAGGAAAGTATGGCACATGTGAATTAAAAAAAAATCAATCAACAGAAAGTGTCCCTGAAAAAGATACACTAGATGAAGACTTTAAAACAACAAACTTAAACATCCTCAAAGAATGAAAAGAAGATGTGGAGAAAGTCAAAAAATAATGTATGAATGAAATAGAAATATTAATGAAGAGAAAGAAACCCTAAAAAGAAACAAAAAAAAAAATTCTGGATCTGTAAAGTACATAAGTGAAATAAAAAATCCACTAGACAGATTCAAAGGCAGATTTGAGAAGGCAGAATAAAGAATCAGTGCCCTAGAAGACAGGACAATGACAATTATCGGTGTTAGGAACAGAAAGAAAAAAGATTGAAGAAACATGAACAGAACCTAAGGAACATGTGGGACACCAGCAAGTGGACCAACTTACACATTGTGATAGTCCCAGACAAAGAACAGAGAAATAGGCAGGAGAATATTTGAAGAAATAATAGCCAAAACTTCTAAAATTTGATGAAAGAAATAAATATAAACATCCAAGAAACTCAGTGAACTCCAAGACGAACTTGGAGACCCACACCAAGACACATTATAATCAAACTTTTTAAAGACAAAAACTAAGAGAGAATCCTGAAATCAACAAGGAAATAGTGACTCATTATACATAAGGGATCCTTAAAAAGATTATTAGCAAATTTCTCATCAGAAATTTTGAAGTCAACAGGCAGTGGTCCAATATATTCAAAGTGCTAAAAGAAAAGAACTGTCAACCAAGACCCTCTTATCTGGCAAAATTGTCCTTCAAAAATTAGGGCAAAATTAAGACATTGCCAGATAAACAAAAGCTGAGGGACATTATCACTAAACCTGCAAGAAATGTTCAAGGGAGTCCTGCAAGGTGAAATGAAAGGACACCAGACAGTAACTTGAAGCTCTATGAAGAAATAAAGAGCTCAATAAAGATAAATGCAAGGGCAGTTATAAAAGCTAGCATTATGATTACAATAATTTGTATCTCCACTTTTGCTGTCTGCATTATTTAAGAGACAAATACATCTAAAAGAAAATAATCATTACTCTAAAAGCTAGGATTATTATAACTTTGGTTTGTAGCTCCATATTGTGTTTTCTACATAATTTAAGAGACTAATACATTTAAAATAATTATTATTTTATATATTGGGGCACACAATGTATAAGAATGTAATTTCATAACATCAACATCCCAAGGGGGTAGGGACAGAGCTATAAAGGAGCAGAGTTTTGGTATGTTATTAAAGTTACATTGGTATAAATTTAAATCAGAATGTTATAACTTTAGGATGTTAAATGTAATCTCCATGGTAACCACAAAGAAATAGCTAAAGAATATACACAAAGGAAAATGAGAGGGTAGTTTAAACATTTCTCTGCAAAAAAAATCAACTAAACACAAAAAAAGACAGTCATACAGATATAAGGGGGTAAAGTTGTAAGGCATATAGAAAACAAATAGCAAATGACAAAAGTAAGTCCTTCTTTATCAGTAATAACTTTAAATGTACTGAATTAAACTCTCCAATCAAAAGACAGAGATCTGCAAAATGGATAAAAACACATGATTCAACTATATGCTCCCTACAAGCGACTCACTTTAGATCCAAAGACACAACTGGGTTAAAAGTGAAAGGATGGAAAAAGATATTCTATGCAACCAGTACCTTAAAGAGAGCAGGAGTGGCTGTACTAATATTTGACAAAAAAGACTTTAAGCCAAAAAAACTTATGAGACAAAAAAGGGCATTACATATTAATAAAAGGTTCAGTACAGAAATTATAACAATTATAAACATTAATACAACTAATAACAGACCATGAAAATATATGAAGCAAAACTGGCAGATTTAAAGGGAGAAATAGACAGTTCTACATTAATAGTTGGAGACTTCACCATCCCACCCTCAGTAATGGATAGAGCAACCAGACAGAAGATAAGTAAAGAAGTAGAAAACTTAGCACAATAAACCAACCAAACCTAACAGACATTTTGCAGGATAGACCGTATGTTAGGACACAAATTAAGTCTGAATAGATTGTAAAAGACAGATAACATACAAAGTCATTTCTGATCATGATGAAATAAAATGAGAAATAAATAACAGAGTAAAACTGGAAAATTCACAAATTTGTGGAAATTAAACAACACTCTTTCAAACAACAAATGGATCAAAGAGGAAATCACAAGGGAAATTACAAAATACTTAGAGTTAAATGAAAACAAAAACACAGCATACCAAAACTTATGTAAAACAGTGAAAGTAATGCTAAGGGGAAAATTTATAGCTATAAATGCTTATCTTAAAAAACAAGAAATCAGCAACCTAACTTTACAACTTAAGGAACTAGAAAAAGAACAAACCAAACTCAAAGCTAGCAGAAGAAAGAAAATAATAAACATTAGAGTAGAAGTAAACAAAATAGAGAAGAAAAACAGTACAGAAAATCTACTCCATTTGTTAAAAAGATGAGCAAAATTGACAAACTTTTAGCTACATGGACTAGAAAAAAAGAAGTTTCAAATTACCAAAATTAGAAATAAAAGTGAGGACATTACTACTGATTCTACAGAAATAAAAAAGATGATAAGAGAATACTATCAACAATTGTACATCAACAAAAAAATTGGATAACTTGGGAAAATATGGACAAATTGCTAGAAATACAAAACCTGCCAAGACTAAACTTAATCGTGAATAAACATAAAATCTGAAAAGATTAACAACTAGTAAGGAAATCGAATCAGTAATCAAAAATATTCCAACAAAGAAAAGCTCTGGTCCTAGGGCTTCACTGGTGAATTCTACCAAATATTTAAAGAACAAGCCAATCCTTTTCAAGCTTTTCCAAAAAATTGAATAGGAGAGAATACATCTTAATACATTCTATGAGAGCAGTAGTACCTGGATACCAAAGCCAGAAAAAGATACTTCAAGAAAACTACAAACCAATATCCCCTATGAACATTTATGCAAAAATCCTCAATGAAAACTAGCAAACAAAATTCAACAGCATAATTAAAAGGAATATACACTATAACCAAGTGGGATTTATTTCTGGTGTGCATGAACGATTCAACATACAAAAATAAATCAGCATAATTTCTAAAAACTCAAAGTGTTTTTTTCCCCTGCTCTCACACCAACACAGCAATAATCAACACAGAAGATTTCTGTGACCCTGAAATATGTGGGGATTTCTCCACACCAGCAAATAAGCAATCAATTCTGCAGTGGACAACAACTGGGTGCCCTACAATTCAATTCCAATACTATCTACCTGGAGATAGCATCAGATCTCACAGGTTGAGGGCTTAGTCCCACAAGACATTCCCCTCTTACCACCAGTCACAAGTCTTGAGCATCCAGAACTTCTGACTGATTGGCTTCACGTTGGGGTTCCCATGACTCTATGATTTTGATTAATTTGCTAGAGCCACTCACAGAACTCAGGAAAACATTTATTTTTATTGGTTTATTATAAAGAATATTACAAAGGATACAGATGAAGAGATTCATATGGCAAAGTGTGGGGGAAGGAGCTCAAAGCTTCCATGCCTTCCCTGGGTGTGCCATTCTCCAGGAACCTCCATATGTTCAGCTATCCAGAAGCTCTCTAAACCCTGTCTCTTGGGGTTTTTATGGAAGCTTCATTACATAGGCATGATTGATTAAAACATTGACTATTAATGATCAGCTTGACCTTCAGCCTAACCACCTCCTCAGAGGTTGAGGCTGGGGCTTAAAGTCTCAACCTTCTAATCATGACTTTGTCTTTCCAGTGACCAGCTCCCATACTATGCTATCAGTCAATCATTAGCATACAAAAAGACATCACTTGGGGAATCCAAGGATTTTAGGAGCTGTATGCCAAGAAATGGGAAGGAAGACCAAATATATATTTCACAATATCATGATAATGCATTAACAGGCTGAAGGATGAAAAACCCATATAACTGTCTCAATTGATGCAGAAAAAAGCATTTCACAAAGTTCAGCACCCTTTTATGACAAAAACACTCAACAAACTAGGAACAGAAGGGAATTACCATAACATAATAAAATCCACATATGAAAAACCTACAGCACACATCATACTCAATGATGAAAGACTGAAAGCTTTTCCTCTAAGATCAAGAATAAGGCAAGGATGCCCGCTTTTGTACTGGAAGGTCTAACCAGGTAATTTGGTAAGAAAAAGAAATAGAAAGCATTCAAATTGAAAAGGAAAAACTATATTACCTTTTGTGTAGAAGACTCTGAAGATTACACACACACACACACACACACACACAAATACCTGTTAGAGCTAATAAATGAATTCAGCAAGGTAGCAGGATACAATGTCAACACGTGAAAAATCAATTCCATTTCTATATACTAACAATGAACAATCTGAAAAGAAAATTATAAAAGCAATTCCATTTATAATAGCATCAAAAAGAATAAAATACTTAGGAATTAACTTTCACCAAAGAGGTGAAAGATTTGTGCAATGAAAATGATGAAACTCTGCTAAAAGAAATTAATGAAGACCTAAATAAATGGAAACATATCCTGTGTTCATGGATTGGAAGACTTAATTTTAAGATATTAATGCTACTCAAAGTAATGTACAGATTCAGTGCAACCCCTATCAAAATACCAATGACGTTTTTGCAAAAAACAGAAAAACCTATCCTAAAATTTACTGGAGTCTCAAGGGAACCAAATAACCAAAACAATCTTGAAATAGAAGAAAAAAGCTAGAGAACTCACACATCTTGATTTTAAAATTTACTACAAAGCTACAGAATCAAACAGGGTGGTAATGGCATAAAGACAGGCACATAGGCCAATAGAATAGAATATACAGCCCAGAAATAAATCCTCCTATAGAGAATCAAATGCTTTCTGACAAGGGCACCAAAATCATTCAATGGGAAAAGGACAGTATTTTTAACAAGTGGTGCTGGGAAAACTGGATATCCACATATGAAAGAATGAAGTTGGACATTTGCCTAACACTATATACAAAAATTAACTTCAAAACAGATCAAGGAACTAAAGATAAGACCTAAAACTATAAAACTCTTAAAAGAAAATATAAGGAAAAACTTCATTACATTGGATTTGGCAATGATTTCTTGGATGTGATACCAAGGCACAGGTAACAACAATAAAAATAAACACACTGAACTTCATGAAAATTTAAAATTTTTGTGCATCAAAAGACAATATCAACAGAGTAAAAAGGCAGAAAAATTTGCAAATCATATATCTGATAAGAGATTAGTATCCAGAATACTATATCAAGAACTCCTAAAACTCAAAAAATAAATAAATAAATAAAACTAAAAAACTCTCAAACAACCCAATTAAAAATAGGCAAAGGACTTGAAAAGACATTGCTCCAGAGAAGATATACAAATGGCCAATAAGCACATGAAAAGATGTTCAACATTATTAACATTAGGGAAATGCAAATTGAAACTACAATGAGATACCACCCAATACCAATTAGGATGGCTGCTTCAAAAAAAAAAAAATAGAAAATAACCAGTGTTTGTAAGTATGTGGAGAAATTGGAACCCTTGTGCACTATTGGTGGGAATGTGAAATGATACGGTTGCAGTGGAAAACAGTATAGCAGTACCTCAAAAACTTAAAAATAGAATTACCATATGATCCAGCAATTCCACTTCTGGGCATATATCCAAAAGAATTGAAAACAGGGTCTCAAAGAGGTATCTGTACACCCATATTCATAGCAGCATTATGTATAATAGCTAAAATGTGGAAGTAATCCAAGTGTCATCCATAGATAAACGGATAAGCAAGATATGGTACATATATACACACAATGGGATATTATTCAGCCTTGAAAAGGAATGAAATTCTGACATAAGTTTCATCATGATTAAACTTCGAGGACATTATGCTAAGTGAAATAAGCCAGTCACAAAAAAACAAATACAGTATGATTGCACTTATGTGAGGTACTTAGAGTAGTCAAATCATAAAAACAGACAGCAGAATGGTGGTTGCCAGGGACGGGGGGGAAGAGGAAATGAGGAATTATTGTTTAATGAGTATAGAGTTTCAGTTTTATAAGATAAAATGAGTTATGGATATGGATGGTGATGATGGTTGTACATTCTGAATGTATTTAATACCACTCAACTGTACACTTAAAAATGGTTAAGATGGTAGGTTTCATGTTATGTGTATTTTAACAAAATAAAAATTAAAAAAACAGAAAATGGAAAATAATAAATTCTCTGGTGTCTACAGGTGCATCTGTTTTATAGGCTTATTGTTTATACCACTGCTTCTCCAACTTTAATAAATAATGGTGTACCTCGTTTGGTGAAAATTCTGTATTCAGTAAGCCTAGGGTAGGGCCGAAGATTCTCCCTTTCAACGTCCAAAGTGAAGCTGATGTTGCTGGTCCTGGTCCTTGGCTCATATTTTGAGGGAAAAGGTTTTATAAAATTTATAAGGTAAGATAAACAGCATTTGAGAGTCAAACAAAACACACTAAATAATTAAATGGCAGTTGCCTCAAAATAAGATGGAACTCAATAGAATTGGAGATGTGCTCTTTCTGAAAACTAAATATGACATGTTCTAGAAAGACTGAGTCTTAGTTTATCTATTATCTATTGCTACATAACAAAATTATTGGCTTAAAACAACATCAAACGTTTATTTTGCTCATGAATTTGAAATGTGGGCAAAGCTTTGCAAAGATAGCTTGTCTCTGTTCCACATGGCATCAACCAGGACAATTCAAACGGGGACTGGAGTAGCCACTTTCAAAATGATTCACTCTTGTGGCTGGCTAGTTGATGTTGGCTTTCAGCTGTGAATTAGCTGTGAGCTCAGCCAGGGCTGTGGGACAACAGTCTTGGTTCCTCTCCATATGATACCTCCATGGGATGCTTCAGCTTTCTCATAGCATGGTGACTGGGTTCCAAGAGCAAGTGTCTCAAGAGAACAAAGTAGAAATGTATAGCATTTTTATGACCTGGCCTCAAAAATCTCATAGCATCACTTCTACCACACTCTGCTACTAGTTGACATAGTCATGAAGGCCTACCAGATTCAAGAAGAGAGACAGAAGACTGAACCTCTTGGGTGAGTGGAATGGCAAAAGTTCTAGAAGAGTATGAGGAATGGAACATATAATCATGATCATCTTTGTAAAATACCACCTGTCATACCTATCAACCCCAAATCCTTTTTGAACAAATGACAAATTTATTAAAATAAAAAATTCTCTAATTCTAGCCCATCCCCATTCCTATATGTGTGTGTGTGTGTGTTAGGGAAGAAGAAAAGAAATATAAAACAGATTGGAAAAGATTGAGGAAGAGTTAGAAGAATAAAAGATCAGAAAATGATGGAGGTTAGAAAAGAAACAAAAAGGAAATAGGTTAAAGAATAAAGATAGAAGTAGAAAAAGGAGGCAAAATGCAAGCACACAGAAAGGTAGATGTAGATATGAAGACAAATATCATTTATTTATTTCCTTTCCTACAATTACTTTGCTACCTATAAGAGTAGAATGGGTACAAATATGATTGATTAAGAAGGCTTCTTATTATTTGCTGCAATTCTCTGGTAGAAAGAAAGCAATATTGGAGCTCAGTACTAAAAAATAATAAATGAATTGAACTATTTTTCTTTCAAGAACAGCATTGCAGAAGCGCAATGAATTGAAACATAAAACCTAAGGCTTGCTCAGAAGTTCTCATCTATTGCAAGACCTCATCAGAGGGGAATGGGGGCGAGGGCTGGGAAGAAACAACCGTACTGCCTGGTCCACTCATTCCATTTGCCACTTAAGTTTGTACTCCTACAATTTGAGGTCTGGCTCCAGTGAAAAACACACTTGGGGCTGCTCTTCAGACCAGATCAGTATCCATGCAATTTAAAATCATCATGATAATCAGATCTTCCAGTTCATAGTAAGGAACGCTAGTTAGAATGAGACTTGGAAACAAAAGATCCCTCTGTTCATATAGGGCCCTTCAAATTGGCTCCCCACACTAGTTCTTTTGGTCTCCAAACTGTCCTGGTGAGCGGGAGCTCTGTAGGGGTCTAAAGTGGTATGAGAAAGTCACGTTGTACTCAATGGTTGGTGCTCGAGGCAAGGTTTTCTGTATTGTTCCCTGGAGCAGCATTTCAAAGACCAGAAGAGAATATTTCTACCACAAAATTCACACAAATTTCCTTTCAAACAAAACCGCCGAGCATTCCTACATGCCAGAAGCCCACTACCTCTCCACTCCTCCTCCACACCTCCCACTTCAGGTTCAAAAGATAAAGACTTTCCCGATGAAGCACCATTGGCTGGTACATGAGAATGTTCCAGTCATGCTATTGAGATGAGTTCCTGGAAGGAAGATGAGAAAAATGATCTGTACTTTTCTTGATTTCTACCCAGACGTGTCTGTTCTGTAGGCGTCCTGGAGTTCTTCCCAGAAGGCAGATCTTGAAATCTTCAATGCCAATCACGAATAAGAGTTCCATTTACTTAAAAGAACAAAACCTGTTTGGCGTTGTGAATATGAATGACGAGTGTCAGGTTAAAAGGAACAAGTGCTGATCTTCACCTACGATGGAGTCCTGAAGGAAAGGACCCACTCGTTTGTCCCTCTCCCCTCCTATTTTCTGCACCAATCCCTTCCCATTCGCCAGGGGAATCAGGACGTCTACCAGAGAGACAGCTGAGTTGAGACTGGGTGGCTGCCTAAATGTGTGAATTTGGGCATGTCAGTTAATTTTCCTGTCTGTTGCTCCTACACAAAATTAGAATAAGAGTCTTTATCCTTCTTTATCTTCCTTTGAACTTTGCCAAGGAAAGGCACTACAAAGATGCTGAAGACAATCCTGCCAGCATTTGTAGCTGCCCTGTAAGGATATATACTATGTGTTCTTAACACAGAAAGTCTAGAAATAGGGTCTTTCCTGCTACAGTCATGCATTATCAGGGAAATATTATCATTAGGCATAATACCTTCAAATATTAAAAAAAAAATAAATGTAGGATACGGAAGGTTAAAACTATGATCCTGAAAATGAGCAACTTGAGGCCCCCAACTCCTTAGGATGCCTCTGCTTCATTCTGCTCACACTGCCCTACAGTTCCTCCCTCCCTGCTTTTATATTTCAGACAAGTCAAGCTTTAGCAGTGCATAGTCTCTTGGCCCCCTAATGTAAGGGAAGAAGAGCCAGGAGTTCACATTCAAGCTGGGAGTTCTAGCCTTAGGGCGTAGTCGATATAGTTATACCACATAACTAATTCATTTATGCCAGATAAATCATAAGCAACCTCACATATAACACCTAACCTCTCTAAGCCTCTGTATTAGCTCATCAGGGCTGCCATAACAAACTCCCACTGACCGGGTGGCTTAAACAAGAGAAATTAATTTTCACACAGTTCTGGAGCCTAGAAATCCAAGATCAACCAGTTGGCAGGTTTGGTTTCGCCTGAGGCCCCTATCCTTGGCTTACAGACAGACGCCATCTCGCCGTGTCCTCATGTGGCCTTTCCTCTGTCTGCAAATTTCTGGTGTCTCTTCCTCTTCTTATAAGAACACCAAGCATACTGGATTAGGGCATACCCTAAGGGTCTCATTTTAACTTAATCAACACATTAAAGATCTTATCTCCAAATGTGGTCACATTCTAAGGTTAGGGCTTCAACATATGAATTTTGGAAGGGCAAAGAATAGTCTGTAACAGCCTCTTTAAAAATAGGCATCATAAAATTGATGTAAGGTACAGACAAGAACATGACTTAGAAAATGCATTCTAAATAAGTCACCATACAAATATTATATTATTAATACCCTTATTGTTGTCGTTATAATTATTATCCTCTCTGACATATTGTCAATCTCCTGGTAAATCTAAATTTTCTACCTTTGGAAAATTTATATCGTAATGGTTAAGAGAATTAAGATGTTTAGATCCAAATCCTGGCTCCACCACTTGTTAGCTGTGTGACCTTCAGAAATTGTTAACATCTCTAAACCCTAATTTCCCTATGTATGAATTAAGGATAGTAAAAATAGCACCTACCTTGTAGGGCTTTTGAAAGGATTTAAAGAGGCAGTGCATTAAAATGACTGGCTAATAGTACATGCTCAATAAATGATGGTTTTTGTTATTAACAGCAATATTTAGACCTTGCTGCTGCTGCTGCCTCTTTCTCAGCCAGCAGAGGTCTCCATCATAATCAAATGAGGACTAGCTTCCCTACGACAGTCTGCACCGCAGCTGCCAAGCACATCCACTGTTGGCAGAGAAAATAGTGAAAGAATTACCACCCTGTCTAAAGGGAGGAGAAAAAATTTAAAACAAGAGAATAGGAAATAGCTAGCATTTCATGATAAGATGTTAGATAAACAGGTGACCATAATTAAGATTGTCTATGTTGTAGTACTGACTTTCACTGATATTGCCCTTGGTTGCATCTCACTTTAGCTTGTTCTAAACCTAGGGTTTAAAAAAAAAAAAAATACTCACATATATCACAAAGGAGCAGTAAGAATGAATTGGCAGATGTTTGTAAAGTTCTCTGAAAATAAGAAGTGCTGCTAAATAGACATTTAACATTTTTCATAGTATTAAGCTTATTTCATCTTTGTCACCAGTTATACTCTCTGCCTCAGTTTTGCTTCCACTGTAGTATATTTCCTTTAACCTTTTCTTCCCAGACAAGCTTACACCTCCAAGTTCAATTATTCTGTCAATTGTGTTTTAAATCATACTGATTTCCATTAACCACTTATGGTATCAATGTGTTGATCTATTCCTTCTTCTGAACCAATCATCTTTATACCACTGAAAGCTGGAAAGGCAGTTAAACTGAAGAAGGCGAGAGTTATTCAAGAAAAATTAAAGCATAAAGGTAAAGAAAGTGGAAAAATTGGGATCAAAAAGGGTACTGAGGAAAAAAATACACATGTACTAAAAAGCACAGTACGGGAGCAGATAGAAGCAGAGAGAGAAAAGAGGAGAGCGAGGTAGACGGATCCTGCTTATGCCTACTCCATCTCTCTTTCAGCACCAAGGACAGAACCTCTTAGCGGGTGACCCTAGCAACGTTCAGTTTAGGGTCCCTCCCGAATCCTCTAGAGAAAATGGATGCATTCAAAAGCAGCTATAAAACATGCACTAAGATCTAATAGGGAAGCTGGAAAAGGAGCACACAAGTAATTTCACCTTAGAGGTAAAAATGGGTGATTTTCTTTCTGTTCATGTACATAGTTTCTGTGTCCTGGGAAAGGCAAAGTTTGCTCTGCTTGGGTATGTCTGCTGTCAGTAAATGGCTGCAGGAGCTGAACGCTAAACTCCACAGTCTCCAGAAATCAGAAGAAATTTTCAGGGTAAGTAATTTTTCTTTTTGTTTCTAATTTAGTACATCATGTTTTCATGGAAGTTTATTTAATCAGCTTGGGGTTCTGTGATTCTCTAAGAATATGCAGTAAAACTCTATGCCCACTTTTATTTAAAACCCTAAAACCCTGAGGATACTTTTTCATTTTTTTTTCTAAGTGGTTGGACAGTAGAAATCTTTTCTCTTCTTTTTTCTTTTCTTTTTTCCCCAATATTGTATCCTCATGGGCTCTAGAAGCTCTATCAAGGCAGAATTAAAAGACAGAAAACAAAAAGCTGTTATTATTCCTGGGATTTGTCTGAAAGTTGATTGTATTCCTCTTAAGGGTTTTACTTAATTGTAAGGGTCTGTTATTTTAAACTCCCCAATTCAATACCCTGGCAATCCAGGGCTGAGGGTTTGAAGAGGCACTGTTTTCAATGGTTTATTTAAAGTCAGCCTATTTCCAAGTCAGAATCCAATTATTCCCAACAGAGATATGTCGTGCTGGAGATGGTGATTATGTATGTTTTTTAATGATGGTATATGATTTTGAGGGTATTGTTGTTATTTAATTGTGGGGCTTCCATTACTTACCGCAGCTTATTGAGTCAATGGAAATCATTGCAATTAGGCATTTGTTCTAGTTCATGCATTTAGTTTAGTTGAATATCACCAAAATGCACACACAAATAATAACGCAGCAATAGCAAAGTGGAATTTGGGTTCTAAACTCATTCTGCATCCCTGTTTGCACTTTGTAGGTGAAGCCCTTTGCTTACTGATACTGAAAGGTCAGCACAATGTCTGTC
Source organism: Indri indri (assembly GCA_004363605.1). Lineage (NCBI taxonomy): Eukaryota > Metazoa > Chordata > Mammalia > Primates > Indriidae > Indri > Indri indri. Next base: position 8,270 of record RJWJ010015377.1, on the reverse strand, counting down.
CTCAGGTATGAGTGAAGAACAGCTGCTTGACATGGCATTAGGATCTCTTGCAGACAAGGAGAAGCAGAGACAATTGAAAAAGATTCTTACTCAAGCATGTGTTTATTTATAGTTGTATGTTTTCAAGTCTGCGTGGTTAGCAGTGAGCAGGTTATTGAGCAAGGAAAATACTGACAGTATCCAAATGAGTACCTGATATTAAAGCACCTATACAGAAAGCTGCTTACAATGGAATATGCATTAGAGCGAACAGATTCTACTCAATAATAAATTCAATTTCTAATTCATTGAAATTTGTTATTGATTAATATTTGCTCATTGACTGATCTACTGAATTCCCATTTTATCTCTGATTTAAAATAGTATGTTCAGTCTTTAGAGGTTGTGAGGGAAAGTGAGGATATTCTGCTTTGCTAGGCACATTTAATGAGGGAAAAAATTATATTATCTTAGCTACTGGATCCCAGTAACCAGCTGTGGTTTTTTCTGTACATTTACCAACAATGTAAATGTGCCCAAATATATAAATATACTATGTATTTCAATGCACTTGTGAATCTTCATTTGGAAAATAAACTAAATAGCAATTTGCAAGAATAAAGTGCCATAGAAATGCTAAAGACTATATCTAATAATAATGACAATGTAACTCCCACTGGTTCTATCGGCAGTGTGCACCTGCATTGACTTCACAGAGCTTAGTCAGATGATGTGCATAAGATACCCTGAACAAGCGAGATTTTAAAATTAGTACCCATTTCATGTTTGTCTGCCTTACCCCAAAAGTGGCATAGTTAAGAACATGAGCTCTGGAATCAGACAGATCTTGGGTTGAATCAACTCCATCATTTACTGGTTTGTGACCTTAGCAAGATACTTAACCTCTCTGGGACTCACTCACTTTATCTGCAAAAATGGAGATGATAATGGCACCTATCTCCTTCATCAGGTTGTTGTGAGATTTAAATATGATAATGTTATATATTATCATATTTATATGCTTAGCTATAATTATTAATTTTAACAAGTAATGCAGCAAATCTGAATTGAAGTCCAGACCAGAAAAGCTCTGGAGATTGGTGATCAGGATGTGACTGAGTGAAAAATTAGAGATGGCAATAGCCAGAGTTCTCTGAGATGAGTGAAGATGTGGTCGTAGAACCCCGTTACCAAGGTGTTTTGCTCTGGGTTGAAGAAAATCCATGTCAACTTGGGAATGACTCCCGACATCAACTTCCATCCCCAGATGGAATAAATTGTGAGCTTTAGGGAGACCCGAGATCAAAGCTTGGCTCAAATCAGCCCCTTACACATTGTGTAATCTTGTCTCAATTTTTTAATCCATAAAAGGAAGATATCAACAGTCACATTTAGGGCTGCTATAAATGTTAAAATGAGATAATACATGTAAAGTCCTAGTGCCTGACACATAGTAGCAGCCCAGAAGTAGTTGTCTTCAGAAGCAGGTTGAGGACTCAATGTGGTTTTGTTGTGTTTGTGTTTTGCTTATCTCAATATCCTTAAGGAAGAGAATAAATAATTAAAACCCTGTAAATCCCGCAAATGTTTCAGGCAGTCTGTCATTCAGCACAGAGGAATTGAACAGCAACAAAGCAGATGTATGTCACAGCTGAAGGGGACCTGACCACTCTCTGTTCCTCTGCTTTTTAAAACAGATTATGCACTCACTCTAAGAGATGCCAGAAGAATCTATAAAGACCAAGATAAATCAATACTTTATAAGAAATTTAAAGGCTCATTAAAATGTGTAAGTAGTGTTATACGTAGTGAATCTTAAAAGAGTGAATCCAGCAGTAATCTTCTAGTCTTTGCTGTCTTTATTTTCTCACCTCCCACCTAGTTTTAACTCCCAACACTCTTTGCTGAGGTCACCAGTAATGTCTGCAGTTGTAGCTTATTTAACCCCTTCACCTCTTCTCACTTTCCTGTTAACAATAAAAGCTACCATGTTTCAGGTGCTATTTCCCAGACATTTACTAGAGCAGTGATTCTTAAAGGGGAAGACAATTTTGCCCCTCCCCCCAAGGGACATTTGACAATGTCTAGAAGCATTTTTGGTTGTCACAATTTGGGGAGAGGAGCATGCTACTGGCCTCTAGTAGGTAGATGTCAGGGATGCTGCTGAACCATCTATGATGCACAGGATAACCCCCCACAACAAAGAATTATCTAGCCCAAATTGTCAATAGTGCCAAAGCTTTACATATATAATTTCATTTAATCTTCACAATAATCCTTTGGAGTACTTATGATTATTATCACCATTCTACTGCTGAGGAAACCAGCCTATCATTATGGATTACTTAGAGAGTGATTATTGAGTTAATGAATTCTCTAGACTCTTTGCTTCATCCTACCTGAGACCATTTTACTATCTGTTAGCATATCTCTCAGAGGGAAAAAGAAAGAAGAAAGCCCAGTTCAGTGCTGTGTTATATAAGCAACACTGGCTTTAAAAAAAAAATCTAAGGAGGGAGGAAGCTGAAACAATTAGCTGAGAGGTAGGGAGTATTCTAGCATCTCACTTATCTCTGCTTTCATCTCTCACATCCACAACCCATTAGAAACAGCCTGGGCAAGTTTAGCTTACCCCACCTGCTGTGATAAAGAATATAAGACCTGAGACAGTACAATGTGAAAAAAAAAAATCAGAAAGCCATGCAACTGTGATTCCAACATCAGGCTCAGAATTGATTTTCAGAATTGAGGGTTTCCCTTCATATAATTAGCCATCGACACTAAGCTGTACTATTTTTAAGTAGTTGTCAAACCTCCTGGCAGAGTAAAAAGTCCAGCAAGATGATAACAAACATCATAAGATTTTATGCTTCCCTCTTACTCGACAGGTGAGATGAGGCTAAGACATCATTAGACAACTGCAGACCCCAGGAAAGAGGGATTCTGGCCACTGCCTTCCAAGGTGGCCCAGTTGTGAAAGGGAAGTCATCTGAGCCCGAGACTGCCTTAAAAGTGGAAATATCTTTGAACAATCAGAAAGCATTGTATTTTTCCAAAAAGCTCTTGGCAATGGCAGTACTATCTCCAGGGTAGCAGCTGCCCTTCTCCAAATAATGAGAAAATTATAATTATTATCAAGAATTATTATCATGTTTTAAAATATATTGAGTGCAAACAATGTGACAAGATAAAGAACAATTTTTCAAGCAATTCTCTGAATGTATTCCAAGGTGGTCACCCCTTTCCAATCATTTGTTCATTTTAACACTTTCATGTTCCAACCTAAAATGTTTCAAAATGAGGTACAAAGTGACAGCCAATCTCCTAATGGCCAATCTCCTAATCAAAGGAGAGCTACAGATACCAGGATTGAGAACAAATCCTGGCCACCAAGCAGCCTCTACTTTTGCCAGGGCCTGAAGCAAGAGTTCCCATGGGCACCCATACATACCATGCTTAAATATTTTAAAGTCATAACCAACTAAGCATTGAATAAAATGTTTAATCTTCCTGCCTTGACAAATATACCTTTGAAAAAACCTGGAAGGCCAGGTTTGAATTTAGGATTCCTGGGTACTTAGGAGTTCTATACAAAATGTGACAGTGCAGAAGCTGGATCCCCCCACACCCCCACTATCCCACCCCAGGGACCCTGTCCTCTTCTCTCCCCATCTTAGGCTACACAGAAGCTATTCATCAAGTTCCCCAAAAAAGCCACCACTTGGTCCCAGGGACCCCACACACACATTGCACAGTCTTTCCTCAGGGTGACAGATTCAGAATGAGGCCCATCATGCCCCAGAAACAGGCTCTGAGCAGCTGGGATGGAGAATTCTGTGATCCTGGCCCTGGGAGTGTGGTCCAGATGGGGTGTAGACTCTTAGTGGATCTGCCCCTTGTGGCTGTAGGAGGATATAACCTCACCCTGTGGGAAGGGTATAACCAGAAAAGGGTATTTTAGTCTTTCTGGTCTCCTGTAACAAAGTACCATAACTAGGCAGCTTATAAACAACAGAAATTTACTACTCACAGTTCTGGAGGCTGGGAAGTCCAATATCAAGGCACCAGCAGATTATGTCTGGTGAGGACCTACCTTCTGGTTCATAGACAGCTGTCTTTTCACTGTGTTCTCACGTGGTAGAAGGGGCTAGCCAGCTCTCTGGGGCCTCTCTTGTAGGAAGACTAATCCCATTCAGGAGGGCTCTGTCCTCATGACCTAATCACCTCCCAATGATCCCTCACTCCTAATACCTTCCTGTTGAGAGTTCAGACTTCAACATATGAATTTGGAGGGGACACAAACATTCAGACCACAGCAGAGGACCGGAGTGTGGCCCTTTCACAGCACAGAGCTGGGGACAGGAGTCACTTTTGCTTTGGTTTGGGGGCCGCACTGTAAACCATGGGCCTTATATCTTTCCCTAGCCTCCAGAACTGTGAGAGAATGCATTTCCATTCTTTATAAATTACCCAGTCTTGAGTATTCTGTTGTAGCAGGACAAATGGTTAGATGGGTGCCATTATTCCCCCCATTTTACACAGGAGGAAACTGGAGCTCAGGGAGGTAGAGTAATGTGCACAAGGTCCTGCAATGGCTTCTCGTCCCACTCGGAGTCCAAGCACGGCTAGTTCAACGACCTGCACAACTTCTCCACCTCATGCTGCTCTACTCCACCCCTGCCTCACTTGGCCTCACCCACACTGGCCTCCCTATCATCCCTTCTCTATGCTAATCCTTCCTGCTGGCGCCTGCTGTTTGGACCACTCTCCCACCAGATATCTGCATAACTGCTTCCTTAGCTTCTCCAGGTTTGGACTTGGTTGCTAATTTCCCTATGAGGGCTTCCTGATTACATGAGTTAAAATTGCACTGACACCCACTTACATACACACAATCCTCACCCACTACTCGCCCTCCATTTATTTTTCTCCAAAGTACATATCATCATTGAGCATACCACATCTTTTATTGACCTTGTTTATTATCTGTCTTCTCCTCCAGAATGGAAGTTTCATGAGGGAGGAATTATTATCTGTTTTGTTCATTGCTGTATCTTCAGCTCTTACAATGGTGTCTGTTATATAGGAAGTACTAAATAAACATTTGTTGACTCAATAAACCAAAAAAAATGGATCCAAGCAACCAAGATTCAAAGAGTCTGATTTTCCCAATATTGTTTTCTGTTTCCTCACAGGAACTCATTTGGTGTCACACTCCTTCCTCTGGGCTATGGCGCCTCTGAGCCAGCTGAGTGGCCACCTGAACTACACCTGTGGGACAGAGAATTCCACAGCTGCCAGCCGGGCCCGCCCACATGCCTACTATGCCCTCTCCTACTGTGCGCTCATCCTGGCCATCATCTTTGGCAACGGCCTGGTGTGTGTGGCTGTGCTGAGGGAGCGGGCCCTGCAGACCACCACCAACTACCTGGTGGTGAGCCTGGCCGTGGCAGACTTGCTGGTGGCCACCTTGGTGATGCCCTGGGTGGTATACCTGGAGGTGAGTGGGCTCTAGGCACATGCTGCCCATAGGACGATGCTTGTCTTTGTCTTCCCTGAGCTCCTGACCTTTGGAGCTCAAAGTATTCCCCCAGTGGTCCAGTAGCTGAGGAAGGAAAGGGAGTTCCTGTCGTTCTCTTTTAATGAGGAAACTGAAGCTCCAGAGGGCAGCCACCATCCAGTCCTCCACCCACATCAGAACCAGGGCGCCGGGAATGATTCTGTTTTCAGGTCTCTCGTATCCTGGGAACTGGACTTGAGAGATGGGATGCTTCCAAAAAAAGGCCTCGAGTATATTCTTTATGCCAGTCACATCTCATGACATGGTGGGTTTGGGGAGGCAGCACAGAGGGCGTCTTCGTCAGTGTTCAGTGTATATGGAGTGAGAGTGTGCAGGAGCGATGTGAGGCCAGAAGGAAAGAAGAAATTACATTAAAAAAAAAAACAACACTTTTTTGGTGAATGAGAGGGAGAGGCAGAAAGAATGGTCTGCAAATAGAACAGACCTCTTTTGGTGGTTCGGTTGTCTGTATCTTGGCTTTTCCCACCTGGGTGCCAGTTCTCCATAGACTCTGCTACCAAAGGAACAAACCAAACCTTCAAATTTATATTTTCCATGCCTCCAATAATAGTACAGAGCCTTTGCCAGTCAGATAGTTCAGAAGACCCTGGAGAATAATTCTGGGGAGAAACTTTTCTTAAATTTGAAAATATTTTCATTTGCAAGTGCAAAACAGGGTCAGGGGGTGATCACAACGAAACATCCATTTGCTAACAAGGAAATCAGGGTGCCTACATCTGTTCAAGACACACATATTCTTACCAAGAAAACATGCAATTACTAAAGAGATTTTTTTAAAAAACATCTTAATATACTATTAATATTTCTCCTTTGCACTGTGTGTCATTCTAAAGAGGTATCCAATGAAGAATCAAAATGATGCCATCAGGCAGGGCACAGTGGCTCACGCCTGTAATCCTAGCACTCTGGGAGGCCCAGGCGGGTGGATCGCTCAAGGTCAGGAGTTCGAGACAAGCCTGAGCAAGAGCGAGGCCCAGTCTCTACTGAAAAAATAGAAAGAAATTATCTGGACAATTAAAAATATATATTTAGAAAAAATTAGCCGGGCATGGTGGCACACGCCTGTAGTCCCAGCTACTCGGGAGGCTGAGGCAGGAGGATCACTTGAGCCCAGGAGTTTGAGGTTGCTGTGAGCTAGGCTGATGCCACGGCACTCTGGCCACGGCAACAGAGCCAGACTCTGTCTCAAAAAAAAAAAAATGATGCCATGATTAAGAGAAATTAAGATTCATCAAATTAATATCTCAGTTAATATTAACAGTGAAGGTGACAGTTAATTAAGTATGACATATCACGAGAGAGCAAAAAACCTTGAACATAGACTGCCTATGTTAGTACCCGTATCAAAGAATGACTGACAACTAAAATTAGGCTTATGATCTCAAAGGAGAAAGATAAAGAAAGAAAGAAAATAGAGATAGAAAAGGAAAAGAGGAAAAACAACTAGGCCGATTGGGTTAGATCTAAATGTTAAAGGGAATACTTACTTGGGAAAGAAAATATGGGTTTATTCTTCCCAGTTAGGATAATCCTGATGGAAAAGGGTCTTGTAATTACCTTTTCTGTCAACCCAATTAGGCTAAATCATCCTGAAGTCAGAGGTTATGTCTTTGTTCCTCATTTCCTGTAGTCTAAACACACTACCTGGCACATAACATGTGCTAAATAAATATTTGATGTATGAATGATAAAACGAATCTATCCTGTAATGTATGCACTATATGTGCAATTCCTGCATCTATATCTGCTATTACAGGCAGACATTTGAGGGGAGGAAAGGGTGAAGTATTTAGTTATTTTACATCCAATAGTAATGAGACTGAAAAGAATATTCGTGATATTCCTGTTCAGGAGAGGTGCTACAAACTAGTATGTCTTGGTCAATGATTCATAGCACCACCGCCATCCCCCTAAAATGTTTCTGCCCATCTCTATACATTACAAAGTTTCTTAAGCCTTCCAGAAGGAGGAATGTCAGAAATGCAGGCAGTGGACCTTAATTTTCATGAGCATTTTCATTCCCTCTAAAATAAAATCAGTCTTTTGGTGTCTGGAACAAAGCCACTCGGGGCACTCTTTGGTTCTCCATTTATGACTACTTCCAGGTCTCTGGTTGAACCGTATTGGAAAACCTCTGTACGTTCTGGTTTAGAAGATGGATGTTGTGACTTTTCCATCCTAGAAACCCATGGCATCCCCTTCTAGCCACAAATGATGCCCCTAGTACACTGCTGACTGTAGAAGAGCAGCTGAGACTACAGAGAGCCACCAGAAATCTTGCCAAAGGCCTTAATGGAATCTCTGCAGTAAGTGGTATCTATGGGTTTTCTCCCACGAGAAGGGCTTTGGTGGGGCTCTTGATTTCCCCACATAAAGACCACTATGCCCTCTGTCCCACAGGTTATTTGATATAGGCGTTCAGTAATCAAGAGCATGGTCCAAAAAAATCTGCATTCACACAAAAAGATTTGGGGGAGCAGAGACATTTCTTCACTGGTAAATGGTCTTTGAGGCCTCTTTTTGTGTCTTACCAACTTGCTTCAAGGCCCAGCCAATGCAACTTAATATTTCTACATCCCTCTCCCCAGCAGTCAACTAAGGGTCTATCTCAATAGGGGAGAGGATATGACTTAAAGAAGCCATCACTAATAGTTAAGATATTAGAAATTTCTAATTTAGAGGACCAGGTCTCCCTATCTCACACTAGTCT